>JAJJLH010000455.1:0-14701 GCA_023806865.1 Isotricha sp. YL-2021a
CCCAATCCCCAATCCCCAATCCCCAATCCCCAATCCCCAATCCCCATCCCCCATGATAAAAAAGTTAATGTATGTAATATAAAAAAAATTAAATAAATTTAAACAAGAAAAAAATAAACAAAAATAAAAAAAATTAAATATAATAATATTTAAAATTTTATGAATAATATTATAACTTTTTTTTTTAAACAAAAAAATTTTTTAAAATTAAACATATGTAAACAAAAAATATGAATAATTAAATAAAATAAATTTTAAAAAATCCAAAACAAATTTAATTTAATTAATACCTAATTTTTCAGTTCCATTAATTTGAGGAGTATAATCATATTCATCAAAAATTTCATTAGCTCTTTTTTTTCTTTGAAAGATAGATTTTTTATAAACAAAATAAATCAAACCAAGAATAACAATTCCTAAAATAAAAACCAAAAACCAAACAAATCCAATTCCTTTTTGTTTATTTTTATCATCAGAATAAAAACCAATAGTCTTTTTATCAATATCAAAAATAATTTTATATTTTTTTAAAAATAATTTCCCAAGAACCCAATAATCAGCATTATAATTACCAAAAGTAATTAAAAATAAATATTTATTATTATTATTTTTATCTTTATAAAAAACATCATTATGATCTAAAATAAAAGTATAATTTAAATCTTTACTATAAAATTTAAGAGGAGGAAATTTTGTTATATCAAGATTACTTGGACAAATATAATAAAATAAACTATCTTTTTGAAAAAGAATTCTTTCACAATTATTAATATTTAAATATTTTTCTTCTAAATATTCTCTATATTGTTTTGTTCCTTCAATAATTCCTAAATCTAAATAAATTTTAGCATCTTTTATTAAATTAAAATGATGATTATTCCATGTTATATTATCAAAAGTAAATTTCCAATTTCCACTTGAATCAGCTTTTTGTGAATTATGATAATATTTTTCATTATAATTTTTATCATATTGATGTGGATATTCTCCTATAATAATATCTCCTTCATCATCATTTTTAAATTCAAAAAAAAAAGAATATGAATTAATATAATCTTTTTTTTTTAAATTTGAAATAAATAATTGATCTCTTACAATTGAAATATCTTCCATTTTTAATCCAATTTGACCATATGATAAATTTCTTTTATATTCTAATTTTGTTGCTAAAATATATGAAACATTTACATTTAATTCTTTTCCATTTAATTTTGTCATTTTCATTAAATCAGTTGAGTAATATCCTTGTTTAAATAATTGTAAATAAAAATCAATTATATAACTTTTTGATTTTGAAAATGTTGATGATTCATTTTCATTATATTTACCTTCTATTTCTTTACTTTTTATTACAAAGGGTGAATATTCCATTGTTAGTTTTGTTTCTATTGTTTGAGGAGGGGTTCCAATTGAAATATCTGTATATATATTGTAAAATTTAAATTTTTCAAAAGTATTTGAATCGGAATTTTGCGGTTTTTGCTTAAAATGTATTTTTAATGGCTCTAGGATTACTGTTTTAAATGTTAATATGAGAGAGATTAAAATGATTTTATTTCTCATTTTTTTTTTCTATATATTTTATTTTTGGAAATAATTATTTAATAATTTTTTTTTTTTTAGTGTTTTAATAAAATAATTTTGTTTATTTTTAATTATGGAGATATTATTAGAAAAATTTATTAAATTTATTTTTTTTTTTCATTCTTTTTATTATTGTAATTGGACAATAATTTATCATATAAATTAATTATTTATCTTTAAATTAATTTGTAAAATAAGTTATAACCCAAATTCTTTTAAATTCAAATATAATTCTTTATTAAATGGGTAAAATCAATTTTAATATATTATTTTTTTTAATTCTTTATTTGGATTTTTTTCTTTTAAATAATATAAATAAATAGAGGACAATAATTTCCAAAAAATAATATTTTTTTTAAATTGAATCAAGAATTACTACTTTAAATAGATATAATAAAATCATTTAAAAATTATTTTATATATAATAAGTCTATATTAATTTTTTTTATGATATTTTTTATTGTAATTTTTAATTTAGAATTAAAAAATATATATAAAATATATGATTCTCTATTTTAATTAGAATGATATTATAGCTTTTATCTATTTCTGAATAAATATTTTCATTATATTAATAAATTTAAATATTATATTTATTTTTTTTTATTTATCTTTTTCTAAAAAATATCATCAATCAAAATCATATATCTTTTTCAATTTAATATCATTTAACATTTTAAATTTTAATATACAAAAATAAAAAAACCCAAAATCCCATTTAACCCGAAAGACAAAATTCTAAAAAAAATAAAATTTTTAAAAAAAAATATAAAAACCCTTTATCAAAAGATATAAAACCCCATTTAAAAATTAAATTTTTATCATATAAAAAAAAAAAATGCAAAAACTTGAAGAAGGTCATTTTTTCTTTACATCAGAAAGTGTAACAGAAGGTCACCCAGATAAACTATGTGACTTACTCTCAGATTCAATTCTTGATGCATGTTTAAAGCAAGATCCAAGTTCCAAAGTTGCAATAGAATCAGTAGCAAAATCCAACATGATTCTTATAGCAGGTGAATTATCAACAAAAGCAAAAATTGATATTGATCAAATAGTTCGTGATAGAATTAAAGAAATAGGATATGATGATGAATCAAAAGGACTTAATTATAAAACTTGTGATATTTTACAGAAAATTACTATTCAATCACCTGATATAAGTCAAGCTGTACATGAAGGTAAAAAAGAGGAAGATTTCGGTGCTGGTGATCAAGGACATATGTTTGGTTATGCTACTGATGAAACTGAGGATCTTTTCCCATTTTCTCATTTAATGGCTATTAAATTATCATTAAAATTAACTGAAGTAAGAAAGAAAGGAATTCTCCCTTGGTTACGTCCTGATGGTAAAACTCAAGTTACAGTAGAATACAAAAAAGAAAATGGTCATGTAATTCCTCTTCGTATTCAAAATATATTAATCTCAGCACAACATGATCCAAATATATCAAATGAGCAAATAAAAGAAAATATTAAAACACATGTAATACAAGAAGTTATCCCTCAAAATATGATAGATGAAAATACTAACTTTTATATAAATCCATCTGGAATTTTTATTATTGGTGGACCTGAAGCTGATACAGGATTAACAGGAAGAAAAATTATTGTTGACACATATGGTGGTTGGGGTGCCCATGGAGGAGGAGCCTTTTCGGGTAAGGACTGCTCTAAAGTGGACAGAAGTGCTGCCTATGCTGCCAGATGGATTGCTAAAAGTCTTGTTAATATGAAATTATGTAAGAGAGCTCTTGTACAAATTGCTTATAGTATTGGAATTAGTGAACCTTTAAGTGTTTATGTTGATAGTTATGGTACTGTTAAAGAAGGATTTACTGATAGAATTCTTAGTGAGATTGTTATTAAAAATTTTGATTTGAGACCTGGAGTTATTGTTAAGGAATTGGAACTTAAAAGACCTATTTTTGCTAAAACTGCTTGTGGAGGACATTTTGGAAGAAAGGAAGAAGAGTTTAAATGGGAAATTCCTAAGAATTTAGATGTTAATGTTTAAAATTGTAGTTTTAGGAATTTTTTTTTTAGGATTTTTTTATTAGGGTTATTTGTTATTTTTTATTTATATTATTTCTTTATTTTTTTTTTTATTCTTTTAAAAATTCAAAAATTTAGATATTTGAAATTTGAATTTTAAATGTTTTTTTTATTAATATTTTTTTATGAATTTTTAAAATTTTAATTCTACATATTTTTATTAAAAATTAATTATAATATAAAATAATAAAAAATGCAAAATACAATTTATTTATTTCTAATATCCATTTTTTTAATAAATTGTCAACAAACTTCAGAAATAAATAATCAAATTAATGATTCAATAAAAAGAAAAATCCATTTTACTTTAATAATATTTTTAAGTATGGTTATAGGATTAGTTGTAATAACTATTTTTTTAATGTTTATTTATCAACCTTCAATTTCAAACTCTCAAAATATTATTATTCCTACAACTGAAACAAATGATAGTGAAGAATTAGAAGATTTAAATATTGATCCAAGACCATTAAATGAAAATAAATAAATATTATTCAATTTTTTTCATTATTAATTGAAAATTAAATTAATAAAAAAAATAATATATTTAATATCAAATCTTAAAATTTTTAATTTATGTAAATTTCATTTTTTACAAAATTGAAATTGAAAATAAACAATAAAATACTATATATTTGAATATTTTTTATTTAATTATTTAATATATAAATATTATAAATGGAGTGTCATTTTCCTTCAGAATTCACAGATAAATATAATTGTTTCTCAAAAAATTCAATATTTATTATACCACATGATTTATATTGTTATGATTATGATGATATTTTATCATCAAATTTGAAGGAAAATAAAGAAAGAGACTCAAGTGTAAGTTCTAATAGAAGTACAAATCATACATCATTTGAGAATTTGAAATTTATGACTGTTTTAACAGATAATTGGAAAAATAGAATAAAAAAAACAATATCAAGTTCAAAAGCGAAAATATTAAAAAAATTAGGGATAAAACAATAGGTTCTAATATCAATTGACGTTTTGTGTAAATAAATCTCATATATATGATTTAATAAAATAATAATATATATTTAATTTTTGGGTTCAATTGATTTTATTATTTGTAAAAAAATTAGCTTTATAATTATTAGCTGTTTAGGAAATATAAATATCAATTAATTAACTTTTGAGATTGTTATATTTTAACAAACAAAAATTAGATATTTTGTTTGAAGATTAGAATATAAATCTAATCGCTTCATTAATTATAAGAAACAATGTAATAAATAATTAACTTATTATTATATTCTTTTTAAATTAAAAAAATTCACAAAAAAAAATAAAATATTAAATAAAATAAATTTGTTTTTATAAAAAATAAATTATTTCAAAAAAACTATTTAAAAATTTTATACTTTTTTAGAAGCAAATGACTTATTAGTAGGTTTCTTACTTAAAGTTTTATTATAATTTATGAAATTTTTACCTTTAACAGCTTTATCACCTTCTTTAACAATTTTTTCAAGTAATTTAATTTCATTTTTTTGTTTATTTTCCAATTCTCTAAATCGATTTTTATATTTTAATAAAAGAGATTCAACTTTAATTGCTCTTTCTTTTTTAAATTTATTATAACTTGCTTGAATTCTTTGTTCTAAAGCTTTAGTTTCAATATTTTGTTTATTTTTCAAATTTTCAATTTCTTTTTCATATTTTTTTGCTTTTTCAATCTCAAATTGTTCTTTATCTCTATTTTCAATATTTGATACTTCAATTTGTGCAAGATGTGCTTTTTGATAACTAAATATATTAAAATAAAATTTTTTTTTATTTTTACTCTTTTTGCTTTACAAATAATTCTAATTTTTTAGTTGCTGCTGTTAATTCACTTGTTGGTTTTGGAATAAATTTTGAATATTTTTCATCAAATTCTTCTTCAAATTTTTTTATTTGTTCTTCGTGTTCTTTTTCTAATTGATTTTGCTTTTCTTGAAATTCATTTGTTAATTCATAAAATTTTTTATCTTTTTCAATATTAAATTGATTTAATTCTTCTTTTTGAGTTGCTTCTAATTCTTCTTTCTCTTGCATATGTCTATATTTTGCTTCTTCTAAATTTTTTTTATCTTTTACTTTATTTAATTGAATTATTCTCTGTTTTGCTAATTCTGCTTCTACAAATTTTCCTTCTTTTTCTGATTTACTCATAAATTCTTCTAAAATTCCAATATATTCATCTATTTTTTCAATACTCATTTCATTAAAATTAACTGACGTATTACTTAATTGACTAACATTTAATTCAGTCATTTTATATTTAAAAAAAAACAAAGAAAAAAAAAAAAAATTTAAAAAAAAAAAAAAAATTAAAAAAAAAAATTCAAAAAAAAAAAAAGAAAATGGAATCAGAAGAAAAAATCTCATATTCCTACGAAACCTTATGGAAAGCAATAATTCGTCCTCCTCGTGATGATTATACAGAAGAATTACTAGGTGATCCAATATTTACCTTTAACAAAAAAACCTACATCCGTAAAGACTACACTCTCCTTTCTTCTGAAGGTTATCGTCTCTATTGTTCCTTTATAGAACCTGAGCCAGAGAGTCGTCCTTCAATAGAAATGCCAGTAGTAATATATCTCCATGGTAATTCTTCTTCTCGATTAGAAGGTCTCCGTATGGCACCACAACTTCTTCGTCGTGATATAAATTTATTTGTATTTGATTTTGCAGGATGTGGTTTAAGTGAAGGTGAATATTTATCTCTTGGTTATCATGAAAAAGATGATATTAAAATTATAATTGATTTTATTTGTAATTTACCTGGTGTTAGTAATATTGGTTTATGGGGACGTTCAATGGGTGCTGCTACTACTATGATTTATGGTCATAAAGATAGTAGAGTTAAAGCTATGGTTATGGATTCTCCTTTTGCTATTTTTTCTGATATGGCTAAAGATTTAACTAGAAGAATGATTAAGTTACCTAATTTTATTTTTTCTGCTGCTATTTCTATTGTTGGAAATACTATTAAAAAAAAAAATGGTTTGGATATTAAGAAATTAAATCCTATTGATAGTGCTGAGTTAACTAATACACCTTGTTTTTTTATTCATGCTGATAAAGATGAATTGATTAATAAGGAACATTCAAAGAAATTATATGAGAAAGTTAAAGGGGTTAAAATTTTAATGAATTGTAATGGAGGACATAATAGTAAGAGACCTAGAGAAATTGTTGTTAAAATTGCTAAATTTTTTAATAAGTATTTAAGAGGAATTGATGAGGATGATAATAGTAATGGAGAGGAAAAATTATATATTGAAATTGAACCTGAATATGGAAGTGATAGTGATAGTAGTGATGAGGAAAATAAGAATGATCCTACTGAAGCTTTGACGAAAGAATTGAATGAATTTTCAAAAAATATGAATAAGGATGATAAAAATAATAATAGTAATGAAAAGGAGAAATTATATATTGATGAAAATGAAAGTAATGATAATAATGATGATGGGGAAACTAAGAATGATTCTACTGGAGTTTAGTCAAAGAGTTGAATGAATTTTAGAAAAATATGAATAATTTAAATTTTGTTAAAAATATTCTTTTTTCCTTATTTTTTTTATTAATTTATTTTTAAAAATTGGAAAAAAAAAATATTTAACTAATGATAAATTAATAATATTCTGTAAATAATAATTAATATTTGATGAATTAAATTATAAATGATAATTTTTGATAATTAAATATTTAATTCTTCACTGTTTCATCATTTTTCAATTTTAATTTTTTTAAATTAAAATTATCATTTTTATAAATTTAATATTTAATTAATTCAATTTTAAATTCATTTTTTATTATTTTTAATATAAATATTTTTATATTACAATTTACAATTTAGTTATTTAAATTTTAATTCTCAATTGATATTAAGTTTTAATTCTTAATAAATATATATTTATAATAAAATTCATTTATTAAATAATATTAAAAATAAAAAATTATTAATTTATAATAAAACATTGAGAAAATTAATTTAATTCATTAATTATTTTTTTAATTCTTCCTTTTTTCCATTTCAATCTTTATATTTGAAAACTTTATCATTATCAATAACTAAAAATTTTGGAGTTAAAATAAAAAAAGAACCATATTTAATAATTTGGATAATCTCAAAAGTAATTAAATTAAAAACATAGTAAACATAATGATGATATGTTAAAAAATATTTTTCATTCACAATTTTTAAATTATCACAATTTGTTTTTATTGTTATTTCAATTTGTCGATTATTAAGATTAATTAATGATAATTTTTCATTTCTAAATATACAAAAAATTTTATGTTCATTTATTTTTTTAAATTTATAATAATTTTCTAAATTGAAATTAAAAGTTGATTTAATTTTATTATTTTTAAAATTAATTAAACATTGTTTATTAGTCTCTTCTTTATGTGTAAAAATTATGTTTGCATTTATTAAAATTCCATATACTTTTTCCTTTAAACGATAAATTTTTGGATATTCATCTTTAAAAATTTCTATAATATAATTTTTATTATAATCAAAAATAAAATTTTTATAACAAGAAGAATGAAAATCATCATTAAAATTAAATAAAAATGATTTAATTTCATTATAATTATTTTTTTTTTTTTTATAAATTAATAATTCTACGTTTTTTGTTAAAATTGCAATTACATTTTTTTCAATTTCTAATACTTTTTCTATATTTTTTTTTAATTCTAAAGAATAAATTTGTTTTAATTCATTATCATATTCCCTCAAATTTTTAAACTTATAATTTATTAAATTTCCATTCTGTAAAATGAGATATTTTCCTTGGAAATTAATATTTTCAATGTTGATTTTTTCAAAAATAGATTTTTTATCTTCATTTTTATTTAAAAATAAATATTTAGTTTTTTCAAAAAAATTTTTATAAGCAAAATATCTGTTTACTATATCCCGATTTAATGGAATTTTATTTGGATTAATTTCAAAATAAAATAATTTATTTAAATTAATATTTTTTTGATAATTAAATTTATCATTTATGTTTTTTGAATTTAAAAATATTTTTTCAAAAATCATAAAGAAATTTTCATTTTTTTTATAAAAATTATCATAGATATTTTTCATTTCTTTAATCATTTTTTCCAATTCATTAATTAAATCTTCAATTTTTATTTTCAATATATTCATTTTTATTTTATAAGTTTTCATATTTTTTGCATAAAAGTTTATTTTTTTTTTAATTTCATTATTTGTATTTTTAATTTTTGAAAAATCTATAATTGAATGGAATTTATGTTCATTATTACATTTACTACAAAAATTTCTTTTACAATGGAAACAATAAAATTCTGATTTTTTATTTAAATGATTATAACATTTAAAATTAAAATCTTCTATTGAAATAAACATATGTTTTTTATCATATTTTTTTATGCATTCATCACATTTTATTTCTCGACAATTTGAACAATAAAAAAATAAATTTTGAATATAATTTTTATTACATTTCACACATTTAATTTTATTGATATTATAATATTCTAAAAAATCTTTTGATGAAATTGTTTTATTTTCACAAGAACATTTACCATATAATTTTTCATCATTATTTTCAATCTCTTCTATATTTTGAATAAAATGATTAAAATTTGAATTTATTATATAAGATTCTAAATTTTTAAATTCAATATAATTAAAAATATCTATTAATAGATTATTATTTTGATATATATCAATTCTTAAATTCTTGATATTATCTAAAATTAATTTTGAATTTAATTTTATATCTTCTTCATCACATTTAATATATAAATTTTGTATATTTGTATCTATTAAATAATTCATAAATTCATTTAAATCAAATTTATTTTGAATAACAATATTTAGAATTATAATATTTGGAAATATATTTATTATTTCTTTAGTATTATATTTAAAATTATTATCAATAAAACATGTTAATTTATTTACTTTAGGACAAATAATTTTTAAATCAACAAATACATTTAAATTTGATGTTGAAATTTCAATTTCTTTTAAATTGTCAAATAAACCATATTTATTTAAATATTCAATAAATATTTGTTCTATATTTTTATTCAAACAAATTTTATTTAAATTAATATCTTTAATTTTATTTATTAATATTAGAAAATTATACATATTAATATTGTTTTTGAAATCATTTAAATGTTCTTTCATATAATCTAATCCAAATTTTATATCTAATTTATTTAAATCTTCAATTATAATATGAACATTCTTTTTGAAATATGAATTATTAATTAATGAATTAAAATCTTCATCATTTAATTTTAAATTAAAATTCTTTATTTTTGATAATATATTTAAAAATAAATTATATGAATCTTTATTAATAATTCCTTTAAAATCCTTTAAAAATATATATAACCTAATAAAATCTCAAAAAAAAAAATAAAAAAAAATCCAAATGTCAGATATAAAAAAAGTAACTAAATCTAATTCAAACTTATCTCAAACAATAGTCTCAATAAACACTCTTAAAAGAAATGATTATATGTTTTTCCAAAATCGTCCATGTAAAATAGTTGATTATTACACACTTAAAACTGGTAAAGGTGGTTATACAAAAATATATTTAGAAGGAATTGATATATTTAATGGAAAAAAATATCAAGAAATAATTCCTAGTGAACGTGATGTTATTGTTCCTCAAATGAAAAGATATGAATTTACACTCATTAATTGTGATGAAGAAAAATATTTGAGTTTAATGGATTTAAATGGTAATATTAGAGAAGATTTAAAATGTCCTAATGAAATTGAATGTGATTTTTTAATTGGAAAAGAAGTTTTTGTTACTGTTATTGAAGATATGAAAATTGAAAGAATTGTTGATCTTTGTATTAAAGAATAATTTGGTTTAAAGTTATATTTTATTTTTATTCAATTTCTTTTATTTTTTTAGTTGCTTTTTATTTTTTTTGTTTTTTTTTTCTTTCATTTTTTTTTAAGGAGTGATTGACCAATCAAAATTCGTATCTTAATTTTTTTATTTTTAAATATTATTTTTTTTTGGATAATAAATTATTTTAAATAATTTTTTTTTTTTATTTATTTATAATTTTTTATTTAAATATTTATTATATTTGATAATCTTAAATTTTCTTTTATTTTTAAGATAAGAGAAAAGATCTTGTAGAACATTTGGCTTAATTGTTAATAACTTCATTTATATAAATATAAATTTAATTAACTATTTTTATTAAATAATAATTATTAATTAAATAATAACAATTTATAAATTATCTAAATTGAAAAATTCAATTTTTTAAAGTTATTTAAAGTAATTTAAAATAATGTGTTTAGTATAAAACTTTTTTTTAAAAATATAATTATTCACTTTGTTGAATTCAACACTATCAATAATTTTTTTTTTTCCGTCTTTTATTTTTCCATAAATAACTTTTAATAAAGGAATTGAATATCATCCTTTTACAATCATAAAACTTTCGTATATTTAATATTAAATAATCAGAAAATAAAATAATTTTATTTAATTCTTTTTTTATTATTTTTGTTTGTTTATTTACTTTTTTAATTGGTGATTTTAATCTTAAAGGTTCTTTAGTTTTTTCTAAATTATGTTATTTAGAAAAAGTTTTTAAACTTCTTTATTACAATCACTAAAATATTAAATAAATAAAAAATATATTATTTTTTATATATAAACTAATTGTTCAAATAAAATTTCATTTTTTTTATTTTTATTTTTTCATTTTTCTAAATTTTTTTTTATTTTTTCCTTTTTATGGAATTAATTTTTCTAATGTTTATAAATAATATTTAAATTTATTTTCAGGTAAATTAATTAAGACAATAGGAATTTAATTTATTATATTTATTTTGAAATATTTATATAATTTCAAATTGATATTAAATGAGAAAAAAGTACAATTGTATTGAAATTAAATTATATGTTATGCAAAAATTATAGTTTGGGAATGCAAATAAAAAGTATAGATGAGTGAAAAACAGAGAAAGAAAAAAAATTAATATGAAAAATAGGGAATGAATAGAATGAATTTGGAACTAATTTATTTAAATAATTTAATATTAACTATTTAATTATTTAATATTAATAAACAATTTATTCTTTTAAAAAAAAAAAAAAAACTTTTTTTTGTTAGGAAAAGCGTGCCTGAAGTTACCACAATTTAATTTATTCTATATTGTTTTCTATTTATATCAATTCTTTCTTTTTTATTAAATTATTTTTTATTTTAATAAATCATTCATTCTCTCTCTTCTAACTATATTTTGTATTTATTATATAAGCATAGTATATTTGCTTTTCAAAATTTTCATATTATTAATTCCTCTTTTGTTTTTTAAAAATTAATGTTGGTCCTTTATTATCACAATTTTTATGAAATATTTCATAATTATTTCCATCTCTTGATAATCTATATAATAATATACTTTGTATTTCTTTATTTGTATTAGGACATATCCATTTTTTTAATCGGATATTATATACATCTTTATCTTTTATTATTAAACTATCTAAATTGGTTATCATTATCTTTCCATCTTTTTCTTTATTATATTCTAACAAATTATTAATATTGTTATTGTCTTTATTTTTATTTATTAATAGTATTATATTTGATTTTAATTCATTTATTTCTTTTTTTAATTCTTCTATTTCTTTTTCATTATTTTCATTTCTTTTATTTAGTTCATTTTTTAATTCTTCTTTTAAATTTTTTATATCTAGTAAATTTTTTTCTTTCATATTTTGAATTTCTTCTTCTTTCATATTTCTATTTTCTTCTTTTAAATCATTTATTTTATCATTGTTTTTTACTTTTTCTTTCAATTCTTTTATTTCTTGTTTCATATTTGAAATTATTGAATATAATTCATTTATTTTTTCACTATCTGTTTTTATTATTTCATTAACAACAAATAATATTTCTTTTATTCTCAGATTTTCAATTGGAATACTAATATAAATTTGATTTGTTTCTTATATAATTTTTGTTTGATTCTTTTTTTGTAATGTGATTAATTCAAGATAAATTTCATCAATTGTTTCACATAATCCTAAATATTTATTTTGTATTAATTCATCAATAGTTAATTTTTTCTCATAATTATGTTTTATGATATCATCTTCATATGAACCAAAAATTCTAATACTTGAATTTAAATTTTGAAAAGTTAAAGTAATTGAATGATTTTTATTTGAAATAATTAAAAATGAATCTTCTTGTTTAATTTCTTCTTTCGCTGTTGGTGATTCCATTTATAGATATATAAATAAAAATTGTTAACTAAAATATATTAAATATTTTTTTGTTACACTTTTATTTTTTTCAAAAATATATTTTTTAAAATTTTTTAATATAAAAAATGGTAATTTTCTAAACAATATATTTTAATTGTGTATTAATTTATGTTTTAAATTTTTATTTTTCTATATTTTTGATTCTAAAAAATAATTAAATATGAAAATTTTGAATAAACTAAACATAAATAAAAAAATAAAACATGATTAATTATTAAAAATACTTTTTACATATAATATTTAAATAATAATATTTATAGTTTCAAAAACTTAAATTTCTTATTTATTAAATAATTTAAAAAAAAATAAAAAAAAATAATTACTCTTCAGTAATTGAATTTGCTAAATTATCTAAATCATATCTTTCCAAAGAAATAATCATATTATTTTCTATAAGACTTTATCAACAGATAGATTCATTATCTTTTTTTTCACTTTTTTTAATCTCAACACTTTTATACAATTCATCTTTTCTATATGATTAAAAGTCCTTAAATTAGAAAGTTTCAGATTTTCATAATCAATTCTTTTCTTTAAATTTTTTTGAGGAGAAGGAGATTTACTTTTACTTCTATTTCTTCCTTTAGAAAAAGTTCTAATATGAGTAGTTTGTTTAACTTCTCTAGTACTAGATAAAGGTTTTTGTTGAGTTAAATTAGTTTTTTTTTTGATTTACTTCTTTCAGTATCTTTTTTTAATTTTAATTATTTTTCTTTTTCAACTCTTTTATTAACAAAAGTTTTATTTAATTGAATATTTTTTTCAGTATATTCTCTAAATTTAACTCCAATTTTCATATCAATTAAATCACCTAAAGATATAATAGAATGATTATCAACTAAACCTTCAACAATATATTTATAATTACTATCAATTATTCTATTATTTTTACCTAAATTTGTTCTTTCTAATACAGTATTAACTTTTAAACTTCTTTTAATATTAAACAAAAATTAGTTGATAAATGATTTCCTCTTAAATTTAAATTTTTTAATTTTCTATGATGTATTATACTTTTTATTAATATTTCTCTTGATGTATCATCTAATCCAGTATTATTTAAATTTAATGATATTAATTTTCTATTTTTAGATAAACCTTAAGTAAGGTTACACCAAAGTAAAAATCAATATAACAAAATTTTAAACTAATATATTGTAAATTATATTTAGTATGAATAAAATATCTTGATAAAATATACCATACTTTTCTTCTATAAAGAGAATCATCTAAATTTAATGATGTTATAGTAAGAATTAATCTCAAATCACTTTCTCTTGAATGATCATTAACACCTAAATGATTTAATTTTTCACATATTGCTTGACATAATAAAATATAACATGCACTTTTCCTTTTTTTTATAATTTCTAAAATTACCAAAATATATATCTCCATTTAAGTATTCCATATTTCCATAAATTATTTTATCATTTACCCATTCTCCATTAATTTATTATTTCCATTAATATAATTCATTTTACCTTTTCCTTCTCTTATATTATAATTCCAATTCCCTTCATAATTATCTCCATTTGAATATATCATTTTCCCATTACCTATTCTAACTCCATTTATCCAATTTCCAATAAAAACATCATTATTAGGAAATTTCATAATTCCTTCATCCTCTCTTACATTTTTATTCCAATATCCTTCATAAACTTTTCCATTATTATATTTCATTTTTCCAAATCCATTTCTTAAATCTTCTTTCCAATCTCCATTATATTCATCTCCATTTAAATATT
>JAJJLH010000456.1:0-14640 GCA_023806865.1 Isotricha sp. YL-2021a
AATCCCCAATCCCCAATCCCCAATCCCCATCTTTTTTTTTAATTTAAAAAAAAATATGTAAATTTTTAAACTTCAAAAAGAAAAAATAAAATAAAAAATATTTCATTAAAAAATTTTGAAAAAATATCAAAATAATTGATAAAAATATTTGACCTTCAAATTAAAATAATATTTTATGTTAAATGAATATTATTAAAAAATATAATATTTTTACCCAATTATACAAAAATCAATATGTTAATAAATTTATCAAAAATTATTCTCATTTTATTTATCATAAATAAAATAAAATCAATAACACCAATTCAAATAAAATCATATGAAACATTTTTAATAGAACCTTCAAAAAGGATTTTATTTGAATATGAAAATTTAGACCCAAATGATAAAAAACCAGAAATAATAATTTATTTTGAACCAATTTATTCACTTATAGATGAATTTACAAAATTATGTGTAGTAA
This sequence comes from Isotricha sp. YL-2021a, assembly GCA_023806865.1. NCBI lineage: Eukaryota > Ciliophora > Litostomatea > Vestibuliferida > Isotrichidae > Isotricha > Isotricha sp. YL-2021a. The sequence continues at coordinate 464 of JAJJLH010000456.1, forward strand.
AAAATATTTCATATATTGATATAGAAATAAATGATACTAGTAAAAAAATATGTTTTGAAGGAAAAGAATTTATAACAGAAAATAATTTTGAAATAATTTTAAATTCAAAAACAGAAAAATCAATTAATACAGGAAAAGGAATTTATTATATTTATTTAACTGGACTTATCAAAGGTTATTTTCATATATTTAATTTAGATATAAGGCCTCAGTTAAATTATAAAAATAGTAAATATTATAGATTTGATTATTGGGGAAATTATAGTCAAAAAATAATATATTATGAAATACCAAAATTAGATAAAAATCAAGTTTTAAATTATCAAATTATTGGAGAATCAGAAGGTAAAATTGAAATATATGAAAATGAAACAATTATTGATGATATTAATTTAAATATACCAATTGATGTAATGTCAATAGAAACTGAAAATTATTTTGAAAAAAGAATTATTATTGATAATTGTGAAAAAGATAATTTTTATATTTTAAAAACTCCAATTAATTTTATATTTACATATAAAATTATAAAAGGTGATATTGATGTATATTCTTTTGAAAACTTAACAAATGTTTCTATTGATGATATATATCCACCTAAAATTGATAAAATGAAAATTATAAATAATCCTAAAATAAATAATGAAAAAATTGAATTTTTAGGTTTTAAATGCAAAATTCCTTCAATAATTGAATTATATTATATTGAAAATGAATTTGTATCTGAAATAGTTGATTTTACATTTCAAAATCTTTATTTAAATGAAGAAGAATTTGTAGAATTTGATTATAATTATCCTTCAAAATTTGAATTAATTTTTATAAATGAAAAAAAAGATTCAGAAGTTTTATTAAATTTTACAAATATGGATGAAAAACATGAAAAAAGTATTAAATTAAATAAAAGTAATCCATATATTTATTATGATAATAATAATACATTACAGCATATAAAAATTACATGTTTAAAAAGTAAAAGTATTATATTAATTAGTGGCTCAAAACCAACTAATACTTTATTAATTGATAAAATTGGAAAATATAATATAAGTGAAAATATGATTGTGACTATTCCTAATAATAATATTTCTCAATATGGAAAAATTTCTATTATTCCTAATTCTAATAGTATAATTGAAGGAAAATATTATTTTAATTATGGAAAAAATCCTTATTATTCTTTTCATTATCAAAGTTCAATTTTTTTTTCTTTAAATAAAAATCAAATTTTTACTTTTAATATTAATAAACCTTTTGAAAATTTAGGTAAAAGAAAAATAGAAAATGATGAAGATTTTTACTTTCAAATTAATACATTTTCAGGAAATGGAATTTTAGATTATGTAATTATAAATGAAGATTTTCAAAATGAAATAAAGGAAAATTTAAATTTTGATATTAATATTGAAAAAAATTTCGTTTATCAAATATCAAAATGTTCAAGTAAAGAATCTACTATTTTTTTAATTTTTTTATTTGGACTAATATTTAAATTATTTTTAATATTTTTATTTTTAATATTTCCATTATTATCTTTATTATTTTTATTGTTATTAAATTTTTTATTTTTATCTTCAATCATTCTATTATTAATATTATTTTTATTATCATAATTAAATTTATCATTTTCATTTAATTGTTTTTTAATTCTATTTTTCCTTTTAAAAACAACTTCAGTTTTACAAAATTTATCATTATCACACTTATTTTTATTATCATATATTTTTGAAGAAGTTATATCATTTTTATCTATTTTCATATTTAATTTTTCATTTTCTAATTTTTGTTTTAATGAATTTGGTATTAAATTTTTAACAGAACTTTTTTTATTTTTAAAAAGCATCATTTCATAATTTTCATTAATAAAATTCTTTTCTTCAGAAAGAATTTCAGGTTCTTCTAAATTATCAACAGTATTATTTAAAACTTGATGTTTTTTTTTAAAACAAAGAACTAAAGTTCTTTTAGTTCTTGGAGTGTCTTTTTCATGTTCCAATTCATCATTTTTTCTTTTATCATCTTTTTTATTCATATCTTGTTTTTCAAGAATAATTGAATTATTTTTGAATTTAGTTTCTAATATTTTATATTTTACATTATCAATTTTTTTTATTTCTTTTCTCTTTTCTTTTATTATATTTTTTAATATATTAAATTTATCAATTGTAAATTTCCAATTTTTAATATAATTAGAATAAATTATTATTTTTTTCCATCTTTTAATATAAAATCGAAATATTAAAAAACGATAAATTTTATTTACTAAATTTTCAAACTTTATTTTTTTATCATTAATAATCATTTTTGTATAAAATCTTTTAAACATAATTTTTTTATGTAAAGTATGAATATATAATAACATATTAATAAATGATTCTTGTTTTTCTAAATTATCAATTAATTTACTTCTAGATAAAAATCCTCTAATATTTTTTTGTAACATTATAATTAAATATAAAGTTTTCCACCATTTTTGTATTAGAATAATATTTTCTAATATTTCTTGTTCAATTATTTTTTTATTATAATTCTTTCTCATATTTTTTGAATATTCAACTCTTCTTAAAAAAATAGCAGTTTTTTGTGCATTATTTAATTGTCTTTTATCATAATTATTTTTAATTATACTTTTTTTTGGATTCATTGGAATAGGTGTTAAATAATTATGATTATCATTAATATTATTATTAATTATTTTTTTTAATTGTTCATTTTTATTTTTTATTTCTTTTGATTTTTTTTTAATTCTAGGAATTTTTTTCTTTAAAACTTTATCTTCATTTTTTTTATCAACACAAATATTTTTTAAATAATATTCACCACTTTTATCACTATATCTTTTTGTTCCAGATAAAGTAACAGTTTTATGATTTTCAATATATGAAACTAATTGTAATTTACATTTATTTACTAAATTTTCTGGTTTTTTATTTTTTCTTTTTTCATCATTCTATAAATTAAAAAAATTTTTTTTACTTTTGATGCTGAATTCATATAATTAATATTATTTTCTTCTTTTCTTTTTATTTTTTCACAACTATCATTTGAATTTTCATTTGAGTTTTTTGTCTCTTCATATGAAGAAATATCTATTCTTCTATCTGATTTTGGAATTTTTTGAGATGAATGTTTTGATTTTAAATTTCTTTGACTTAATATTTTTTTTGATGATAATGTTTTAAAATTATTTTGTAATGTTAATGATTGATTAAACTAAATTATTTAAATTAAATTTTTTATTTTACATTTTTTTTTAATGCCAGTTCAAAAGACATTTCTTCTAATGATGCTTTATGAGTTATTCTACTAGTGTTCATTTTAAATTTAGTAAAGTATATGAAATGAAAATTATTAAAATAATTATTTTTTTTCATAAAAAAAATAATTTTGAAATTAATAAATTATTTAAATTTAAAAAATAAAGAAAAAAAAAATTAATTATAAAGAATTTATTTAGAAAATTTTTTATTATTTAATTTCCCATATTTTTTAATTAAAAATATCAAAAAAAAATGAAAGATTGAATTTTAAAAACAAAATAGTCTTTTAACATAATAATGATATTTAAATTTAACACTAAACATTTCAACAATTGATAAAATAAGTAAGAAAAAAGGTGAAAAAACAATCCAATTTAAAAACATACACCAAATTCCAGAATAAAACCAACTTATTTGTGCTTTAGGGAAAATAGAACAAAAACCTAAACAAAAAAGCCAAAAATAAAAAGTAAAAACAAAAATTATTAAACTCATCAATACTCTAATATAAAATTTATTATATTCATTTTTATCAATAAAAATTTTATTATCATTCTGATATTTTATCATTGATAATGAAATTGCTCTTGCCTCAGAATATGAAATAAGATTTAATCCTTTTATTAATATTGTTAATATTAATGATATTAATATTGTTATAATTAATTTTGGAAATTCATATTTTATTGGATAAGTAAAATTATTTCTATATTTATTATATATTCTTTTTTCTAAATATGAATTTGAATATAATAAACAATTAAAACCAAATAAATTTGAAATATTAAAAATAAGAATTAAACAATTTAACCATTTTGGACATAAAAATGAAGTTTTAGTTATAATTAATAAAGGATGATAATGTAAAAAATTAAATATAATAATAGAAAAATTCCCATTATTTCCAGTTGTAAATTCATAATATTCTATTTTATTTTTATGATTAGCTCTTAATTCTTCAAATTCTTCATATCTTTTTGGAGTTTTAATATCTAATTGATCATTTTCAATTATTTCATATAATTCATTAAATTTATAATTTTTATTTTTAAATAATAAAATTGAAAAAGTAATTATTAATATTATTAAAATCATATAAAGCCAAAAGGCAATATTTTTTCCTATATTTTTGGCATCATTAAAACAATGTAAAGAAAGATAACCACTTTTATATTCTTTTAAATTAATATTATAATTACTTTTATTGTTGAAATAATATGAAAATTCATTTGTTAATGTATCACATACAAATGTTATTGTAAATTCAATAGATTTATTTATATAAATATTCTGACAAATTTCAGAATAGAATTCTCCTTGATATAATGAATTTCTAAATTTTGATATTAAATCAAAATTAAAATTGTTTGTCGTAAAACATTCATCTCTAAATGCTATATCTCTTGAATCATAAATATTTATTCCTTTTTTTAAATAATAATCTAATAATATATATAAAGAAGCTGTCTTATAATTAACTTTTAATTCTTTTTTGAATTGAGATGTTATATCTATATTATTTTCATCATAAAAAAAAAAAAAAGAATGAGTTAAAAAATTATTTGATGTAGCATTTTGATTTTTTGTAATATGAAAAATATATTGTACAGAATTATTTATTTTATTTGATATATATGGAATATTATTTCTTTTACATTCATCAATATATTCTTTTTTTGTTTTTTCAGTATTATTAAAAAGAAAAAATCTAAATGCTCCATTTGATGATGTACTAAATGTTTTAGTTTTGTTTAAAAAATCTGTTTCATTAAATAATATATTATAAAATTTAATTATTTGATTATCATTTATATTATTATTTAGAACCCTTAATTTATTACTTGAAATTTTTTTTTGATAGAAATATGAAAAACCAATATAATCTATTATATTTCTAATATTTGAATTAATTGAATCATTTAAAGTAAAATTATTAATAATATTATATGTCATATTCACAATTTTTTCTGCAGCTTCATATATATTTAAATTATTTGAATATAAATTTAAATTTGAAAATTCTTTAATATAAAGAGTAAACATTTCATGTTGAATATATTTAATATCAGTATCATATTTATTATTTTCTATAAAAGAAATAATTGTATTATTTAATTCATTAATTGTTTTTTCTATTTCATTAATATTTGATTGGCAAAATAATCCTATATAATTATTATTACATTCACAAAAAGGTATTTCTGATAAAGTATCAATACATTTTCCATTTGGATTGTTTATTCCACAAGGATTATAAGTACTACAAGTAATGTTAATTCCATCATAATAATTTTCAATTAATACACAATTTTTATTTTTTTCTATTAAACCATTATTACATTTACATTCTCTATTAATTTCTAACATACCATCAGTTAAATTACATTGAATACAATTATAATTTTCATCAAAACCAAATCCATTAGAACATTTACATTCGTTGTTAAAAATTTCTAAACCATAATTTAAACATAAATCAATGCTTATACATCTAAAAGTTGTATTATTTTCTCTAAAAGCAAATGTCTTTTGTTCAGTTGAATTACAATTTTCATAACAATTATAATTATAATAATATTTTTTATCATTGTCACAATTTTTACATTGATTTTCTTTTAATATTTTAAAAGATTTATCACAAAAATATTTTGAGTTTATTATTTTTAATGTGGATTTTGTGTATTCACTGGAAATTGTCCCATTTTCATTCGTTATATTATAAAATACATAAAAATCACTAAATACTGGTTGGTTCAAATTAAATTTACATTTGATAATTGATTCATTTTCTTGTTTACAATCAAATGAAGAAGCAAAAGAAATATTTTTCTCTTTTTCAATGGTAATATTAATTTCATAACCATTATTAAGAATATTTGTAATATTTTCTTCATAAAATTTAAAATAAAGAATTATTGTATCATTCCAATCAACTTCTGAATTAGTTAAGTTTAATATAAAAGATTTATTTTCACATTCCCAACTTGTATTATTATTTCTTAAATATTCACCTTTATCATTTATTGTTTCACAATCTTTATAACATGTTTTATTTTTATATAAATATAAATTATTATTTTCACATGAGTAATAATCACAAATCTCAGAATCTTTTAAAAAATATTCATCATTATTACAATTTGAAACACATGATTTTGATGTATTAGAATATTTCATTTTATTTTCTTTACAATTGTAACAAGAATAATTAGAATACTTTATTTCAAAACCTACTTTACAATTAAAAATAGGAATGATAAAATCATTAATTAATTCAGTTTCATTATCACTGTAAGTGATAGATACATTAAATATCAAACAGTCATTATCAAATGTTAAATTAGTCAAATTAAAGGTGACATTAAAATGATATGTATTTCCATTTCCGCATTCAAATTGTGTGAAATTATTTGAAGTTATATTAATACTTTTAGTTTTATTAAATAATGTTATTTCTTTTAAAAAACTTTCATCACATGTTCCATTTAATTCAAGTCTTGTAGTATTTATGGATTTTACTAAATCTAATGGATTTGAAGAATTTAGTATAAGAGAATAAAAATTGAAAACACATAAGAATTCTTCACAATCAATAAATTTAGAAGATAAAATTAATGGGCTATTAAAAGAAATGTTTTCAAATGTAGAAAATGTTATAACAATTTCTTGAGAATCACTGGAATATCCAATTTCAAAATTGTTTGATTGGTTGATAGAAAAATTGGTTTCATTATTTAATTGTGAATAAATTTTGTTAACTTTAATCTTTTTGCTTTTATTTTGCTGAGATAAACCATATAAAGTTGGCTCCAATTTAATGTCTTCAAAAACAAAAAAATTTGATATATCTGAAATGTTATATTGTTTTATTGTTACATTATATTTTCCTGTGTTATTATAAGATTCATTTATTGTCACAAATTCATCAGTTATATTTTTGAGAGAGATGTTCTTATCAAATGTTTTATTGTCTTTAATTGTTATATTACAATCATTTTTTAAACAATATTTAGGTAAAGTAATATTTAAAGACATATCTCCTCCAAGATATAAACATTGAGGCTCAATTGAAAAATTATTATTTTGTAATTGTCTAACATTAAAATCCTCAAAATTTTCATATATTTCACCAATTTTTTCCATATTATTCTTTTCATTATAAACAGAAATATTTATTAATTCAAAATCATTATCCTTTAAAAGTTTATTATTTATTTCATATTTTGAAAAATTATTTAAAGATTTTATTATTTTATCATGAAATTTTATAAAATATTTTTCTTTTGATAAAATATTCAAAATTAAATTATTTTCAAGAATTTCAATTGTGTAATATATTTTTTTTAATTTTATTTCTTTATTTTTTTCTTTTAATATTATATAAATATCATTTGATAAAGATTCATTAATAATATTTTTAGATATTAAGCAATTAATTTTATTTAATTTCAATTTACAATTTGATTTATTTAAAAAAATATCATTTATTTGTATTTGATTTAATTGATTTAAATAAAATAATGCTGATTCATGATTTATATAATCCATTTCAATATAGAAATTTTTTTTATTTTGATTGATAAAAATAATATTTGAACTTAAATTAAAATAAGAAGATATATTTTGGGATAAACTTAATGATACTTGGAATATGTTTAAAATTAATATTTTGAAAATAATACCTAAATTAATAATCTTTTTTATACTAATTTGTAACATTTTTTAAAAATATAACAATAATAATTATCTAAATATTAATAAATTTAAATATAAAAGAAAATGGATGAAATTAATAATAAAAAGATTAATTTTCTAAAGAATGTTCCTCAAAAAAAAAATTTAAATAATCAAAATAAAAATATAAAAAATTTATTTAAAAATAATATTAATAATGACAATGTAGAAATCAAAAATATTTTTCCAAACGAAAATGAAGAATTAAATAAATTAATAGAAAAAAAAAATATTCCTCAAAATAACATTCAAATGAATATAAATCAAAAAAGAAATAAACTAAAAAATTATGGAAGAAATAAATCTTTAAAATATAAAAAATTAAATTCATTAGAATATAAAAAAATATTACAATTTTACAATATAAAAAACCCAAAAAATGAGCATAAAATAATAGTAATAGCAGATAAAAAAATAATAAGTTCAACATCAGAAAAAAACATTTTTAACGAAGAAAAAAATATAACATCAAAAGAAAAAATATTAGTAAATAAAAATCAAAAATCTCAAAAATTATTTTTAGAATTTTCATATAATGAAGACCCAAATATTTCAAACAGAGAAAAAATGGAAGATTTTCATACAATAATTCCCTTGTTAAATTCAAATCCAAAAATATCATATTTTTCAATATTTGATGGTCATAGTGGAGAAGAAGTAGCAAAATATTGTCAATTAAATTTACATGAAATGATATTAAAAATATTAAAATCAAATAATTTTAATATTGAAAAAAGTCTTAATATTTCATTTCAAAAAATTGATGAAGAAATATCAAAAAAAAATTTCCCAAATGAATCTGGAACAACTGTAACAATTCTTTTAATATATGAAAATAATAAAAATGAAAAATTTTATGCTTGTGCCAATGTTGGTGATAGTAAATGTTATTTAATTAAAAAAAATTCTATTTTAAAAATATCTAAAGATCATAAATGTGATGATAAAGAAGAAGTAGAAAGAATAAAAAAAAATGGAGGTTTAGTTTTTAATAAAAGAGTTTTTGGAAGTTTAATGTTAACTAGAAGTATTGGAGATAGAGAAATGAAAAATTATGGTGTTTCATCTATTCCTTTTATAAATATTAATAAAATTAATAATGATGATTTATTTTTTATTATTGCTTCTGATGGTGTTTGGGATGTTATTAATGAAGATGATTTAATTCATTTTTTTAATGAAAAAAAAACTTGTAAAGAAATTTCTGATGATATTATAAAAATGAGTATTGAAAATGGAAGTATTGATAATGTTAGTTGTATTGTTGTTAAAGTTTAGATGTTTTTTTTTTATTATTTAATATTTAATTTTTGTGTTATTTGTTTAATTTATTATTTGGGTTTATTATTTATTTAATTTTTTTTATTAAACATTTAAAAAAATTAAATTTCATTTGAAATTCTTAATTGTTTAATATAAATATATTAAACTAAATCTAATTCTTGTTCATTTTCTTTTTCATTTTTCTTTTTTCTTTTTCGATTATTCTTTTCAAATCCAATACAACAAAGAATTAAAACAAGTAAAATTAAATATAAAATATTCATAAAATAGCAATTATTCAAATAATCAATTGTTCCTTCTATATTTCTTAAATATTGATTACCCATTTTATTAAAAAACATATAATTTTTAAAACTTTCTAATTTTTCTATTAATTCATTTGTTAAATTTTGTATATAAAGTATTATGCTTCCTTTTATAATTTGAGTAATTAATTGAAAACATCTATTACAAAATATTCCTAATAAAAAAACTATTAAATACAATATAAAAACATTTTCAAGATATTTTTTTATATCTATTGAATCTATATTAAATTCTCCTTTTGATTTTATTTTTTCATATAATTTATGATTATAAAATTTTGGAGGAGTTCTTATATAAATTGCAGAATAAATTAAATAATATAAAGGAACAATTCCTGAAATAAAAAGAAATAAACAAAAAAGAAAAAAGACACATGATGCTATTAAACCTGCAAAAGCTTCCATTAAAATTATTATAAAAAAATTAAAATATAATTTCTTATCCTTTATTTTTCAATATGTTGTATTTAATTTATAAAATAATTTTAAAATTTTATTGTATAAAATTTATTATATTATAAATATTTACTTGTTTATAACACTTAATTAATAATTAAATTTAAAAATGGTATAAAAATTTAATTATAAATAACAGAATCTACGTCTAATTTCCCTTCTTTAATATAAACTAAAATTGAATGTTTTTTTTTTTCTAAATTATCAATAATAATAACATATCCTTCATCACTATCTTCAATAATAAATGTATAATTTAAATTATTATTTATATATATATTAACCTTTGAATAAAAACTATTGCATATTTTAATTCTAAATTCTGAACAAATTATATCAAATTTCATATATGCATCTTTATTTAAAATATAACTAACTCCATAACTAGGAAAATTAATTTTATTAATAATGACATCACCAAAATAATTAATTTCATCTGGATTTAATTCATAAAAATATAGATTTGGTTGATTAAATTCAATAGAACCTATTGAAATATATTGATAAGAAGATTTGAATATATAAAATTTTATATATTTTGAAGAAATAATATAATCAAAATTAAATGTTAAAGTTTTAGAACTATTTAATTCTAAATCATTATAAGTTTCAATATCAATCCATTCAATATTATCATTAGAAATTGATAATGTAAAACTTTTAGGTAAATAATTATTAGTACTATATGTTTTTAAAGTTATTTGATTAAATTTAACTATTTGATTAAAATTAATTATTAATGTTAAAGGATTAATAGAATTAATTGTTACATCTTTTTTAGTATGCATATATGTATTTGTTAAACCATCAAAAATTTTATCTAATCCAAAAGCATCAGAATTATCCCATGATTCAAAATCTGGACTAGATATTTCAAAAAGATTATAATTAATAAAAAAAGATGAATCATAATAATAAAATCTAGGATAAAAATCTCCACTATGAAATTCATAAGTTTTTCCAAATTTATAATTTAAATTATAAATTTGAGATGATAAAACTTTAATTTCATTCACAATATTTGATTTAGAAATTCCTATGTATAATTTAGCTTGATTAGAAGTTGCTAATAAATATAATTTAAAATAAATTATATCTCCTTTATTTAAATTTTTTTGATAATGAGCATTAGCATCAAATTGAAAATTATCTTGATTAATAGTAATATATCCAATTTTTATATAATCATCTTTATTATTAAATGAAGCCATTAAAAAACTTGAACCTCTTCCTCCCTTATATAATATATATTTATACCCTTCATCTTCAATCATAAATTTTCCTTCCCATATTATAATATTACCATTTGAAACTCCAGTCACAGAACCTAAAAAATTAGGTATTGCATTTACAGATTTGTAACCTTCAAAATTATTTTCATAAGCTTGTTCAATTGAAGAATAAATATTTGTTTCATATGTATAAATTATTTGAACAGAATATGTTGTGTCTACTTCTAAATTTATTCCAAGTTTATATATTTGTTCAGTTAAATCATTATTATTGTTTAATAATTTAACTGTTATATTAAATATTCCTGAATTGGAATTATCTATTGGTTTAGTATATGAATATTTTAAATCAGAAATTTTTGTTAATGTTCCATTTTCTGGATTAGTGATAGATATTATTTCATATGAAAAATGATTAGGTACAATTAAATGTTTTTCAAAATCTAATATATATGGTATATCAGTTCCAGTAATTTTATATGGCATACTTGAATTTGAAAAATATTCAATATTATTTTTATAATAATATCTCCCTGATTGATAAATACTTGCTATTGGTAAAAATACAGGATTATTTTTACTAGAATATAATAGTTTTAAATCATTATTAATTGTAAAACCTAAAATATTTTCAAAATAATAAGTAAAATCATATTCCATAGTCTCACTTAATGATTCATAATATATATCAATTCCTCCTTTTCCATTTGTATACTTTGTAGCATTAATAAATAATTCATATCCAAACATATGAATTAAAACATCATATAATTGAATTTGATTTTCAACAGTTCCTTCAATTTGATTAATTAAACTTAATGAATATTCAGGATCTAAAAACTTATGATTACCAGAAGATTTAGTCAAAGCATTAATACTAAATTCATTTCTATTTGAAGAAATTTGAGTAAAAAGAGAATATTCAACTAAACTAATAACATTATTAGTAACTTCATTTTGAACAGAAGAAAAAAAACCATATCTTTGATAATGATGATTTAATTCATGAATAAAACCCCATGCACCATATTTGGTAATGTATTCATAATCCAAACCCATTGTAGCCCAACTTGGAGGAAGTTGACACCAATTTCCTCCAACATATGCTAAAGCAGCTGCTCCAGATGCTGCAATATGTATATCAAAAATAAAATGAATACCAATATAATCTGATGCACCATGTGGTATATTTTTTGAAGTTCTGTGTACTTTATCCCAAAAAAATAGTACTTTTACTAAATTATCATATGATAATAGTTTTATTTGTTCTTTTGGACCTGAAAATCTTAATGATTTATCCATTATTTCTATGTCAAAATATGGTGCTGAATAATTATCCATTGAGTTAAATTCTTCTTTTGTTGTTATACCGTAAATTAAATGTTTATATGGTACAGCATTATATATTATTATTGAAAATTTATTTTTTTTTCTAGGATTTTGAATATAAATTGGTCCTCCTAAAAAACTTCCAATATATCCTATTCTTTTATTATATGTAAATTGATTTATTAAAATTGGCATTCTAACATAATTCATTGAATTTTTATGTATACTATAACCATTTGATTGGGTACATTGACCAATAATAAAAGATATTGAATTTCCAATTTGTTCAAAATCATCTTCTGTTATTTCATATTTTATTATTTCTCCTGGTGGAGCATATAAACCTGTTATATAATTACCATATGAAATTGGATTTATTGTTATTTTTTTAATTATTCCTTTTTCATTATCTGATACATCACCATAATAATTCCCTATACTTGCAGTATGTTTATATAATTTTTTTCCTGTTTTTATATTATTTAATAATAAATTTCCATCTTCATCCATTTCATCATATGTTATTGATGATGATATTAAATTTAAGTTTTCATTATATATTGATTCATTTAATTGTAAATGTTCAGTATTTGTAAGTGGTGTTCCATATACTGGATATTTTGTTGATAAACTTTCATTTTTTATAATTGGAATATTTCTTTCAGTTATACCAATATTTTCAAAATATAAATGATTTACATGACCTAGATTTTTGTAATTTTTAGTAAATATTTCTTTATTAAATATATTATTATTATCTTGATTTTCATAATTTTCATTATTATATTGTTCTGGAGAATGTTTGGATTTTTTTGATGGTAAACATTTAATTAATACAACAGTTATGGTAATTATTGATACACAAATAAATGTAATAATAAATAATTTGAAAAATTTGGAATATTTTTTGGGTATTTTTTCTTTATTTATTTCATTAATTGTTTTTTCGTTTTTATTTCTAGGAGCAGTATTATTATTTCTCTTATATATTGAAATAGGAAAATTGATTTTATTATTTAAATCATTTACATTCATTGAATTCCTAGATGAAGATGGAATTTCCATTTTTATGTTTGAAAAAAATAAATATAAAGTGTGGTTTGAAAAAAAATTAAAAAAAATTTAATCAATAATATTTTTAAATTTATAAAATTATTTAAAAGGAATAAGAAATTATGAAATTTATATTGGTTGAATCATAAATTTTTGATTTTTAATATTAATTATATTAAATTAATTTATTTTTAATAGAATAATATGATATTATTATTGAATAAGAAAATATAAAATAAAAATTTGGAAAAATATTTTAAATAAAAAAATTAAATAATAAATTTTTAAAAAAAAACAATTTTAAATAAAATTCCACAAAATCAACATTTAGAAAAAAATATTTTGCTTATAAAAAATTTTTTGATATACTAAATATTTATTTTAAAATATAAATAAAGATAAAAAAACCTATTTTTGAAAAATTCATTGATAATTTCAAATATAATTTGACAGAATGAAATTTTATAAATTATCATTTTATATATTTTTGGGAATATGATTTAAATCAAATTAATTTTTTAAAA
>JAJJLH010000457.1:0-14584 GCA_023806865.1 Isotricha sp. YL-2021a
CCCAATCCCCAATCCCCAATCCCCATCCCCACTTTTCATATATTATTTTTTAATTTTTATCAATATCATTTATAGTTAATTCCAAAAAAAAACTAATAAACTTTTAAAAAATTAAATAAATTAAAAAAAATATTTAATTTAATATTTTAAAATATAAATGAATAATTTCTTAAAAAGAATTTTAACTTTCCATTTCCCTTTAGTATTTGCATATTTTAAATATTCAAATTATTTCAGAAATGCTTTAGATTTCCAAAAAAGAGTAATTTACTTATTACAAATGAGTGGATTAACAAATGATTTAATAACAACTTATTCTCCAAAAATAATATCAATGTTTTCTTTTTTCCTTATTGCCTGTGCATTATTTTCAATATTAGCAATATTAAATTTTAAATTATTCCAATTATTAAGTGGATTTATTACATTTTATATTGGATTAATTTTTGTTAATCCAATTGTTACAATTAATAAACAATTAAGAATGTATCCTAATTATTGGAAAAGTTATATTCCTTCATTTGAATTTATTATAATAATTGTTGCTGCAATTGGAATGATTTTTTGTGCTTTTGTTATTCATGAAAAAGATTATAAGATAAAAGAAAAAATGGACTAAAAATTTCTTTTTTATTAAAAAAATAATATATTTATAAAGGAGAAAATATACATAAATTTATTTTTATTTAAATTAATTACTATTTATATTAGATATTTACTTTTTTCATATAAACAATTTTCCGTTGTTTATATGAAGGCCCTTTTCTAATTATTTTATTATTATTTAACTCATTATTATAATTAATAATATTTTTAATACGAGATTTATCTCTTTTATTTCTATCATCTCTTTTAATTGTATTTTCTATTTCAGAATTTAATATCTTATTAAAAATATCATTTTTTGATTTTATTTTTTTATTAAAAGATTGAGTTGCATATTCTTTATATGTATTATTTAAATTAATTCCAAAAATATTATTATTAATCATATTTTTATTATTAATTATTCTAACAGATTTTGATAATTCTCTTAAATAAATATTTTCTGTTAATAATTCAAAAACATTTTTACATATTTTTTTCTCTCTTTCTAATGAAATAAAATAATTATATTCCATAATATATAATAATTTCATACAAGCTAATTTTAATTTTTGATTATTTTTTGATAATTCTTTAACTTCTTCATCTAACATTTTAATTTTTTTTAAATCTTCAAATTGAACATATTCTTTATTATATTTCCTTGAATTTTCACTATAAACTTTAATTAATGTTTTAATATATTCTTTTAATAAAGCAATTGCTAATTTATATTCCATTAATTCTTTTTCAAGTTTTTTATTCTTTTCTTCATTTAGTTTTTTTTTACCTAATAAAGAAAAGTTATTTTCTTTTATTAAAGATAAATTTCTTGAAAAAGTAATATTTCTTCCTAAAAAAATATTATTAATAGAACAATTATTAATATTATGTTTTTCAGATGTTTGAATTCTTTTTTTTATAGGTTTAAAAATAAAGTCATTCAATGTAATTTTTCTAGGTTCTTTTTTTTTATTAATAATTAAAATATTTTTTGTAGAATTATGATGAAAATAATTAGAATTATTTAAAGAAGCAGTTTTATTATCTTTTTCTTTAGAATCTTTAGATTGTGTTTTTCTTGTAATTTCATCAAATTCTGTTTTTAAATTTAAAATTATTTTATTATAACTACTATTAGGAGAATCAAGAACACTATTTGGCATAGTCATTTCAGATTTTTTATTTTTTATATTTCTTTCATGTCTATTTCTTACTTGATTATAATTCATTGGAGATATACTTCTTGTTTTTGTATTTTTAATAAAAAAATTTAAATTACTTTTTGAATTACTTAATGTTATTTTTGGCTTTTTTATAGGGAAATTCAAGTGATTTATCAATAACTTTTCTTTATTTCCGTTTAATTCTATATTATATTTTTTTGGAGAATTTGTTTTTGAAATATCTATTGATTTATTTGAGAAAAAAATTTTTTCTTTTGATTTGTTTTTAGTTGTTTTAAAATATTCAAACATTTTCTTTTATTCTTTTATAAATAAAAAATAATTAGAAATAATATCTTTTTGTTAATATATAATAAATTATATTACTTAAAAATACTATTATTTCTTATATAATATATTTTAAGTTATTGTAGAATAAAATAAAATATTATTTCAATTATTTTCATATTAATTGCTACTTCATTTTAAATTTTGCAATTTTAATTTTCAATTTTTATTTTTGAAATGAATAAATAATGACTTATAAAAATTAATAATTAAATATATTCTTATTTTATCATATTTAAAATGATTAGTTTTTAAATTATTTTTAGATCATGTAATTAAATTAAACTTTAAATTTTTTTTAAATTTAAATCCTAGTTACATTATAGATATAAAAATAAATAAAATTTTATTTTTATTTCATTACAACATAAATTTTTGAATTATTATATAAAATAAAATTATACAAAAATATTATCAATTTTTCATGTTAAAAAAATTTTAAAAAACAAGAAAAAATAGAAGTAGTTTAAATATTGTACTTTAAATATTCAAGATATTGATTTATTTTTTAATACTTTGATTAATATGATATTTGTGAAAAAATAAACTTTAATTATTAAATATATTGTTTTTAAAAATCTAATTTGTTTGTTTCCATGGAAATATTTAACATATTATTTATCATATCAATATTATTATATTTATTATTTTTAATTTCATTTTCAAGTAAATCCATATATGATTCGATTACATTTATTTTATTTGGTAATTCTAATATAAATTTACAAACTAAAGGATTTTTATTTAAAAAAGGTGATTCATTAATTGAATTCTCAATATTAATTTTTAATGTATTTATTTCATTTATCATATTTATAATTCTTTTTTTCATATTATTAAAAACATTTTTAATATTTTCTTTTCTAAAATTAAAATCTTCAATTATTTTATTCTTAACATCTTTTTCATTTCCCCAATTAAAAATATTATTATTTTCATAATATATTTTTTTAATACTAGATAAATTTTCATGAATAAATTTCTTAAACTCAACATAAATGGAATTTAAATTATCCAAAATCAAATTCATTTTTTTCCTTTCCATATAAATCAAAAAAAAAAACAAAACCCAAAAAAAAAAAAAAAAAAAAAAATTAAATAAAAAAAAAATTTATTAAAAACCATTAAAAAAAAAAACAAATTAAACAAACTTACCACAATAAGTTTTAAACTCATCATCCCATCCACAATCCTGAATAATTTTCATAACAATATCATCAGTATATCCTTCTAAAAATAAATCTTTCTTAGTATCAACATCAAATCCAAACCAATTAGTAGTAAACCAAGCTCCACCAACTCTTTCCATATTAACAAGAACTCTCCAACTATCTTTACTAACTTCATGAGGTAATCTATTAAAAGGAAAAACTTTTAATCCAGTTCCCATAATAAAGGTTAAATCAGCTTTTTTAATATCACTAAAAGCATCAAAGAAACTTTGAGGTAAACTTTCACCATAAAAAACAACACTAGGTTTAATTGGTTTATTATCATATTTACAATACATAATTTTTCCTTGTTCAATATTTGATTTTAATTCATTTAAATCATAAATTGTTAAACATTCAGGACATGATGCTTGTGTTATTGTACCATGAGCAAAAGTTACTTTTGATTTAGGACAACCTGCTTTTAATTCGAGACCATCAATATTTTGAGTAAAAATTCTATTAAGGATTCCTTTCTCTGAAAGGAAACCTTGGAATAAATGAGTTTTTGTTGGTTTACAATCATCTATGTTGAAACCTTTACAGAAATCATAAAAATATTCTGGATGATTGTAAAAAAGATTTATTTGAAAAAATTGCTCTGGACTTGATAAATTGTATTTTTTCTGTGTTTGGGAAAAGAGACCACCTTTTGAACGAAAGTCTGGTATTCCTGCTGAGGTTGATATTCCTGCTCCTGTTATGAATGTTATGTTTTTAAATTTGTTTGATTTTAAACCTTCTATTATTTCAGAATATTTGTTTGGGTGGGATTCGTCACCTAGGGTTTGGATTTTTTGAGCTGTTTGACCCATTTTTTTTTTTTTTTTATGATTTTATACTTTTTTTTTTTTTTATTTTTAGAAAATTTTTTTTTTAATAATAATGGATTTTTATTTTTTTTTAAGTTTAAATTTAATAATTTTTAAAATGACAAATATGAATAAAATTTATTCAAAAAAAAACCAAAATCCTAATAATAAATATAATCAAATAGAAATTGATAATTTCCTTCAAAAATTATTTCATTCAATCTCTCCTTTAATGCCATCAAATACATATCTTTCAGAAAATTATATAAAATACTATAAAAGAATATTATCATCATCATTTAGTATATTTCAAAAAGATGAAAGTAAAATATTAAATATGTTATTTGATAAAGCATCAGAAATAAATCATGGTAATATGGATTATATAACTAGACTTCAAACATTATATTCTTTATTAACTAAAAAAAAAATTCCTACTAATAGATGGAGTATTTTATATTTACTTTTAAAATTATCAAAACCAAAAAATCAACAAAATAATTTTTCAGGTAATGATGGATTATTAAATACAATTTTAAAAATGAATAATAATCAAGATGATATTGAAATGTTAAATAATTTAGATTATTTAAATAAAGATAATTATACAAATTTAAATCAAATTGATAAAAAAAATCAATCAAATATTGTTGTTGACTTATCAAAAACAACTCATGTAATAACAGAAAAAGAATTAATAAATGATTTAATGTTTGTATTTCAAGGAATAAATGGTCATTATATATCATATGATCCTAAAAAAGATTCTTTTATATTAAATCCATTAATTCCTTTTAATGAAAATATAATTGATATAATTGGAGAATTATGTGAATTAGGTTGGCTTTATAAAAATGTTTCAAATTATTTAAATTTTTTTAATCAAAGTAATATTCCTTCTCAATTTATTCAATCTTTTACTTATGCTATTCAAAATGAATTAAATGAATATTATAAATTAATATCTTTCTTTAAAAAAAAAAATAATCAAAATTATATTGATAATTCCTCACCTGATAATTTAATAAATGAAAATCAAAATTTAAATTATAAAAAAATTTCAAATAATGATGATTTAACTTTAAAAAATTTAATTTTATGGACAAAAGAACCAATTGAAAGAATGAAATGGCTTTCTTTATCATGTGAATCAGTATATAAATTAAGAGGAAGTTCAATTGTTTCTCAAATTTTTTCATATGTTTATTTTTCAGGTGCAGAAATTTATCTTAAAAATGTTTTAGATGAAGTTTCAAAACCTTTTTTTAATTTTATTAAAAATTGGATTCAATATGGTGATTTAAATGATCCTTATAAAGAATTTTTTGTTGATATTCTTGATAAAATTAATGATGATGATTTATGGAATTTAAAATATCAAATGATATATAAAAATATTCCTAATTTTTTAAATAGAGATTTAGTTATTAAAATTTTTGAAATTGGAAAATGTATTCATTTTATTAGAAATTTCTGTGGGGAAAATAGTTATAGTTTGTTAAAATTGAAAAATATTTTAATTAAGGAAATTGATTCTTTTTATTTTGAAAAAAGTAGAGAAAAGGAAAGAGATAATAATATGGATTTAGATTTTGAAAATGAAAATATTAATAATTTACAAAATTTTAAATATGTTTCTCCTAGTGAAAATAAAGAAAAAGAAAATAAATTTATTGATATTAAATCATATAAAAGTTGTCTTAATTTTATAAATTATTTATTTAATGAACCACCAGATAATATTTTAATTAAATATCCAGAAAATAAAAATGATAATGAAATAAAAGAACAAAACAAAAACAATCAATCCTTAATAATTCTAAATAATAATAATAACGAATTAATTGTTCCTCAAATAATAAATAAAAATATAAATAATAATATAATAACTCATTACAATTTAAATAAACAAAACAATGAAAATAATAATAATGAAAAAAATGAAAATAATAATGAAAATGAAAAAGAAAAAGAAATTGATTTTTTAACTGAATTAATAAATAACATAGACTTAATTCACATTTTAATAAATAAAGAAGTAATAAACATAATATATTCAAAATTTAATTTCAGAGAAAATTTAGATAGTATAAATAAATATCTTCTCTTAGGACAAGGTGACATGATGCAAAGTTTAATGGAATCCTTATTTGAAGAATTAAAAAAACCAGCAAATCATATTTATAAACATAATTTACAATCAAATTTAGAAAATGCAATTCGAGCAACAAATGCTCAATATAATGATAAGGAATGTTTAAATAAATTAAATATTAAATTATTAGATGTTTCTACTGGAGATACTGGATGGGATATTTTTGTACTTGAATATAATGTTGAAGTACCTCTTACTGTTATTTTTAATAAAGTTTTATTAAAAGAATATCAAAAGTTATTTTTTTTCTTTTGGAAAATTAAAAGAATTGAATATAGTCAAGATCATCAAGTTTGGAGAAAATTTATGACTTTTTCTAGAGCTTTTGGGAATAAATATAATAAAATGAGAAATATTATTCAAAGAGCAATTTTATTTAATCAACAAGTTATTCATTTTATTAATAATTTACATAATTATTTAGCTTTAGAAGTTCTTGAAACACAATATAAAAGAATTATTGAAAAATTACCTTATATTAAAAAATTAGATGAATTAATTGATTTACATAAAAATTTCGTTGATAATATTATTAGTCAATGTTTATTAAATCAAGAAAATTCTACTTTATATAAACAAATTATACAAATTTTTAATTTAATTGTAAGATTTAGAACTGCTTTTGATGTTTTAAATACTTCTTTTTATGAATATAATTATGACAATAGAAATAATGATAATGATAATTTAATTAATTTTAATAATAAATTTACAAATGAAGCTGCAAATCAAATTTCAATTTATTTTGAAAATTTTAAAGAACAAATTACTCAATTAATAAATACAATTGATTATTTTGGAAAAGGGAATTTAAAATATTTAGCAATGAAACTTGATTATAATAATTATTATTCTTTTTTAGAAAAGGAAAATGAAAACAAAAAAGAATTAGAAATGATTAATAAAATGAAGAGAGAAGAAGAAGAAGAAGAAAAGAGAAAATTAAGTAATTCACATTTAGAAAATGATGGAGATGAACAAGATGAGAAAGAAGATAGTTTTAATAATTTAATGAATGATGAAAATGAAAATAATGAAAATGATGATGATAATAATAATAATGATGAAGAAATATAAAAAAAATAATATATTTAAATAATTAAAGATTTTAATTTTTATATTAAATGTGTATCTTTTTTTTTAAATAAATAAAAAAAATATTGTTTTTTATTATTAAATTAATATATATATTTATTTTTTTAATATTAAAATTGAACCAATTAAAGAAAAGTATGTAAGAGCTGAACAAAAATCTAATTCATCAATATGAATTCTAACAGAACCAATTAAAAAACATTCTAAAGATAATCCAAATGCCAATATCCATTTTCCCATTTTGAATCCAAAAGATAAAAGAAATCCTCCATAAATAAAAGATAAATTTAATATTTTTATTATGAATATTATATTTGGTTTAATTTTATTTGTTAATATTAATGGTATTAAATAATTTTTAATATTTTTAACCATTATATCTAAATGTCTTAATGAAATTTCTTTTGTATCATTCATTTCACTTAATCCTTTTATTCCATAAAGTATAAAAAATAATCCTAAAATAAATCTAAAAAAGAAATAAAATAATTTCCTCATTTTTTCAAATAAAAATTATTTTAAAATGATGCTTACGTAATATTTAAAATATTAAAAATTTAATTCTTAAGAAAATATATTAAAAACCTTTTTAATGTATTTTTAAATATTTTATTTTATTATTTTTTGATTTTAAAGATTTTTATTATTATTTTCTCACGTTTTAATTATAAATTTTTTTTTCAGTTAAAACATAATTTTTTTTCAAAATAAATGAATATATTCAATAGAGATAAAAATAAAAGTCCAAATGAATTAAGAAGTTTTACAACAAGAAAAAAAAAATTAGATATATCAAAGATAAAATATGAAATGTTATTATTAAGAGTAAAAGATTTAAAATATAAAATTTTTATAAAAAATAAAAAAGATCAAAAAATAGAACAACAAAAAAAAAATAAAGATGAAACTTGGGAAAGTTCATATTGGAATATTAATAAAATAACAAATAAATTTTTTAGAAATAATCATAAATCTGATAATCCTTTTAATTATAATATTAATCAACAAAAACAAAAAATTGATATATCATTAAAGAATAATACTCCAATATTTAATAAATTTAATTCTCTTTATGATTTTTCAAAATCAAAAATAGAAAATAAAATTAAAAATGGTTTTGAAGAAGAATTAGATGAAATAAAAAAAAAATTAAAAAGAATAAAAAAGAAAATAAATATTTTAAATCTTTCTTCTTCAAAAGGAAAAACAATTTCTATTGATTATGATTCTGAAAAAATAAAAACTCCAAATATAAGAAATATTTGTAAAAAAATGTTATTATCAGAAAGAATTAATTATAAAAAGAAATCTAATAAAAATATATTTAATGCAAAAATTAATAATTTAAAAGAAAAATTTACTCCAAGAAATTTTAGTGCAAAATCAATTTTAAAGTCTCCAAAAGAAGATATAAAAAAATCAATTGTTATAAATAAACCTGTTATTAATTATAAAGTTGAAGATATTTTATCTGATTTTTATAAAATTAAAGATAATATAAAATTTGAAAAAATAAAATTAAAATCTAGTCCTTTAATACATAATAAAATAATTGTTGATAGTATTTTAGATAATATTGAAGAAATGAAATTATTTCAATTAAAAGAAAAATTTTTTAATTTATATATTCCTAGTCCAAAAAAAAAAAATATTTCTTTAAGTGATTTTGTTGATAAATTAAAAGAACAATGTGATGAAATTGATGAACCTTTTAATTGAATATTGTAAATTTGTTTATTATAAATTTTTTTCAAATGATAAAAGAATGAAATTTTACCATTATTATTATTGTATTTATAATTATATTATTGTTTAGAAAGTAAAAAATTTTTTTAATATTCTTAATATAATTAATCAAAATTCTTCTAATAATAAATAATATTAACTTACTTATTATATTTTAATATCTCACCTAATCAAAAAATTATCAAAAAAAACTAATTACTATTTTTTCTTTTCTGACTTAAAAAATTTTTATAAACATTATCAAAATCACTATCTCTTCTTTTTCTAAAATCTTTTTCATTTTTATTTAATTCTCTTAAATTTATACTATAATAATTTTTTTTAGCTCTATATAATTGATTTTTAACAACTGAAAGTATTTCTTTAAAAGGTTTGACATTATAAATATCATTTTCTCTAATTAATCCTTCTAAAATTTTTTTATTTTCTTCACAATTTCTTCCATTATTTATAATTTCCCAATCAACATCATCAAAATTTTCTATATCATAATTAATAATACTAATATTAAATATATAAAAAGATATTTTTAAATTCATACTTCTTAACCATTATTATATCCTGTTTAATTTTACAAAGTTGATCTACTTTATATTCTTTTTTTATTTTTTCCCAATCATTTTTACATTGATTAGGATTAATATTTATTTTTTTACCAATTATTTCCCAGTTAATTTCAATATTTTTTATAAGAATATTTACAATTTGTGTAAAATCAAAAATATTTCTTATAAAAAAATTTTTAAAATTATGCGACTTAGATATTTTAAAAACTTCATCTATTAAAATTTTGTTGGCTGTCTCATTTATTTTATATATTTCACCATCTAAACTAACACTAGGGACAAATTCAAATTGATTTTTAATTAATTTTATTTTATTTTTTTCCTTCAAGTCTAAAAAATATTGTATATTAATAATTAAATTAATTTCCCTAATTAAAGATAATTTATTTTCCAAAGAAAAAGAAGAAGTATCAGAATCATCCTTTTCGCTCAATTCTAAATTATAACTTAATTTCTTATAATCATTAATAATATTATTACTATGTAAATTATTATTATTATGATTATTTGAAATGTTATTTAAAATAAAATTATAAATAGTTTTAATTGAGCGTTCAGGAAAATTTTTAATAATTAAATCCCAAAGTGAATTTTTACTTAAATTATTTATATTTTTTGGATTAAAAGTAATGATTTGTGATTTTATTTCATCACTTGTTAATCCATTTGAAAATCCATATTCACAAAGGATTTTATTTATTTTTGCTCCTTCTTCTAAACTTATTGTCCCTTTTTTTAAGGATTTAATTTCATTTTTATTTAATTGGGAATTTGCTTTATTTTTATGAGGAGTAGATTTTGCTTTTGTAAAATCATCTTTTTGATTTGGGTTTAAATCTTTTATTAATTTATTTATTTGAGCATTTACTAAATTGGAATTTGATTTATTATTTTCACTATCCATATAATTATTTCAAATTAAATTAATTTTTTTAACTATTAAAAATTTAATTTTTTTTTGTTTTTTGAGCAATTTTAATTTTTTTTAAAAATTTTTAATTTTATAATTATGAAAAATAATCTTAATGAGAATGATATGAAAAAAATAAAAAAAGAAAAATTTAAACAAGCAAGAATAAAACAAATAAATAAACAATTACCAAAAAAATTTTTTGAAAATGTTTTAAATTATGAAATGATATTATCAAATGGATTTGATTTTGAATGTTTAAAAGCTTTAATAGATTTATATTCGGTAAAATAAATTTGATATTATATAATATAGGCAGCAATTGAATATTATGAAGATATTGATTTGTTAAAATCAAAAGCATATCAAAATAGAATGGATATATTATTATCTGATCCAGAAATTTTAAAAAAAATGATTGAAATAACAAAGAAAGAAAAAGAAGAAAAAAATAATAATAATAATATTAATAATAATAATAATAATATTAATTTTAATAGTAAAAAAGAAAGTCAAATTAAAGATAAAGTATCATTTAAACAAACTATACATCAAATTAAAATTCAAACTGATAATATTAAAGAAGAAGATATTTCAAATAAAGTAAATAATATTTTAAATAAAGAAAAACCAATTAAAAGTATGAAAGATATTTTAAATGATGAATTAATTAAACAAGAAAAATGGAAATTAAGATTTGATAAAAAAAAAAAAATTAATTCAAAAAAAATTAATATTGAAGGAGAAATAAACTATTTAAAAAGTAAAAGCGGAGATGCTATTAATTTTATTGATTTAAATGTAAATAATTTTGATAAAAATATAAATAAAGAAAAAGAAAATAAAAATGAAGAAATAATAAAAGATAAAAATAAAAATGAAGAAATATTAAAAGAGCAAAATGAAATTCTTGAAAACAAAAAAGAAAACAATATAAAAGAAATAGAAGAAATAAATGCAAATAAAAAAGACAATCAAATTGAATCAAAGAAAGAAAATATAGATGATGATGTAAAAAAAATAGAAATAGATGAAAATTTTAACAATATAATAAAAGAAAAATTAAAATCATTAGATGATTTAATAAATGAAAATCCAGAAAAAGAAGAAGAAATAAATAAAGAAAAAACAATTCAATTTTCCCTAGAAAACATTCCTTTAAAATTTCAAAATTCATATTTAAAAATAAATAATAAAATAAATCAATATATTCAAGATTTTAATACATTTTTTTATAAAGATATCTTTGAAAATTTTTTTTTAAAATTAAAAAGATTAGTAGATGAAAAATATAAAAAATATATAGAAATATCTTCATTATATCATAGTCAAATTAAAGAATTTGAATTTTTATGTGAAGATGAAACAAATGAAGATAAAAAAAAAGATATTTTATTTACAATTGATTCATTAAAAGAAGAACAACAACATGAAATTAGTAAAATTGAAGATTTATATAATGGGATTATTTCTGCTAAAATTAAAGAATTTAAATTGACATCATGTAAAACTAATCCTGGATTAGAATTAATGGAAGAAAAATTAAAATTAGATATATATACTATCATAAATGAGATTTTTTATAAATAAATTTATTTATTCTATTTTAAAAAAATAAATTTGACATTTTTATATAATTTTAAATAATGAATTATGAAAATGTCTTAAAAGAAATTATATTAAAAATAAGAAGTAAAAAATTAGTTGAAAATAAAAAATATGCAAGTTTTGATTTTTCTAATAATAAAAAGAATAAATTTATTTCATATTCTTATGATAAATTAGAAAAAAATATTAATAGAAAAAAAAATATTTCTATTTATCAAATGAATTCATTTGATAGGAAATTAAAAAGATTAAATAGTTTTAATGATATACAAAAAATTAAAACAAAAAATATTAAAATGTTAAAAATAAACAATAAATTTAATTTAAATAGATTTATTAATAAACCTAATCAAAATATTAGCAATCATAAAAGAAGTTTACAAAATAGTTTTACTGAAACAAAATATTTCACAAAAAAAAATAGTTTTTCAATGGAAAAAAAAACAAAAATGAAATTAGAACCTTTTGATTTAAAGGTTAAAAAAATTAGAAAAGATTCAATTGACAGAAAACAAATTATAAATAATATAAGAAAAAAATATGATTCATTAAATCTAAATATCAATTCATTATTACAAAAAGATTATAATTTAAAAATAAAAAAAATAAAAGAGCAAAATATCCAAAATAATAATATATCAATATTAACAAATCAAAATTCTATAAATTCAAAAACACAAAAAAAAATTGAATATAATATAAATAACTTAATTAATAAAAACAAATTAAATAATCTTTCAAAAAAATACAGTATAACAATAGGTGATAGAGAAACATTATATCTTCGTTCATTTAATAATCAAATATGTTCAGATATAAAAAAACCTTTAATATATTATGAAAATTCAACATTTATCGATTGTTATTTTCCACCATCTAATACTTCAATTTGTCCTATTGATTTAATTAATGAAATTAAAGTCCCTTATAATAAAATTTATTGGTTAAGAATTCATGAAATATTCAAAGATAAAAAAATATCAATTTATGATAATAAATATGATAAAATATTTTGTCCAAATCAAGGTTGGATAAAAAATTCTAATTTAATATCTT
This sequence comes from Isotricha sp. YL-2021a, assembly GCA_023806865.1. Lineage (NCBI taxonomy): Eukaryota > Ciliophora > Litostomatea > Vestibuliferida > Isotrichidae > Isotricha > Isotricha sp. YL-2021a. The sequence continues at coordinate 13,259 of JAJJLH010000457.1, forward strand.
CATTAATAATGATATCAAAAATAAATTTTAATATTATTAAAAAGTTAATTATTGATATAAATATTAATGAAGAAGGACAATGTAGAATATTTATTAATAATAAAGGAATACCAACTTTAATAATAATAGATGATTATTTTCCTTGTTTGAAAGGAACAAGATTTCCACTTTTTGTAAAATGTCCACATAATAATATTTGGCCTATGATAATTGAAAAAGCTTTTGCAAAAATTTATGGTTCTTATTATAATCTTCAAAATATTTCAACTCAGGAAATTTTAGAAATGTTACTTTTTTATAAAGTTGAAACAATCTTTATTAAATTAAATTATGATTATTTATGGAATATTATTTTTACAATTAATAAAAACGAAATAAGAGGAATTATTGGGAATATTAATGAAGATAAAAATGATGAAAATAAAGTTGGTTTATTAAATAATTCTTCATATTTTATTTATAATGTTTTTGAAGAAATTATTGATAATAAATATTATAGGTTATTAAAATTAAAATATCCTATTATTAAAAATAATAAAATTTTAAATTCTTTTATTTATACATCAAATAAGGAATTTCTTTTAAATAATAATATTGCAATTAATTCTTGTAATAATTATAAATGGGAAGGAAGATTTTCATATAATTCATATGAATGGAATGATAAATTAATTAAAAGGATTAATTATGATAAAAATAGAGATGAGATTTTTGGTTTTTTTTATATAAGTTTTGATGATTTTATTGATATTTTTTCATCAATTACTATTGTTGATTTATTAAGACCTTTATTTACTTGTTTTATTTACTTAGAAAAGGAAAATACTTTAAATTTTATTTTTTTAGAAAGAGAAAGTGAAGTTTTTATTTCATGTTATGATAACGATACTTTTTTTATGAAACTTAATTCAAATTATTCTATTGAAATTATAGATATAAATAATAAGTGGATTAATAATATATATTTAAAACCAGGTATTTATATTATTTATTGTTTAACAAAAAATATTGGTTCTTATTTAATTTTTGGAAGTCAATCATTTTATATTTATAAAATTGAATATCCAAATCAAATTATTTCGTATCTTTTCAAAATGTTAATTTGTAATAATATTATATATAATGATAATCAAATTATTAATAAATTTGTTAAAAATTATCATTTTATGTATGAAGATAATATTGGAGTTTATCAAGGATTTTTTAATTTTTCAAATTTAGGTTTTATTTATATTGAAAATAATAATGATGATAATTATATTATAAAAACAAACATAAACACAACCAAAATAAACAAAATTAAATAAAAAAAAAATAAAAAAAAAC
>JAJJLH010000458.1:0-14568 GCA_023806865.1 Isotricha sp. YL-2021a
AATTATCATTTATTATTAAGATATTCTCTTTAATTTTAATAATTAAATTATTTTATAATTTTAATAAAATATAAATTAAAAAAATAAAAAATTTAATTTTAAAAAATATAAAATTAATTCATAAAAATAATAATAAAATAGAAATTTTATTATATATACAAAAAAATATTAAAGAATTAATTATCATCATCCTCATCATTATTATTGGAATTATCATCATTCTCAGCAAACAAAGGAAACCAAGAAATTTTTTTATCTTCTAATTGTTCAATAACAAAAGAATTAACAGCATTAGTTTCTTGAGGATCAACAAATTTTAATCCAATCATATAATCAATATAAGTCCAAATATTATGAACATTTTCAATATGTTGATCAAAAATTTCTCCTTGTTTTTCAATATCATTTCTGGTTCCATTACAAATAAAACAAACATTTTTCATATCATATAAATCTTCCTGTGACTTTTCTCTTAATTCAGCAAAAGTATCTATAATACTACCTCCAACAACATTTAACATAATTATAATTATTAAAAGATAAAAAAGAAATTGAAAAAAAAACATTTTCATAAAATAATTTGGATTTTCATAAAAAGATGTTTTATTTATAAATTCACCAATTCCTCCATCGGTTCTTAATCCAAACTCCATATGAGTTAAAAAACAATAAAATAATGTTCCACATGTATTTTCATGATTATCTTGTAAAATATGAATATAATCTTTTGATAATAAGAAAAAAGCTACTGTACTAAAAATATATATTGCAATTATCATAAACATAAATAAAGTAAGTAATTGTTGATATCTCATTGCAATAGCTTTTGTTATATTTTGTAAGGTTGATGATATATTTACAATAATTAATAATTGAATTGAATAAACAAAAATAAATTTTGGACCTATTATTCCTAATATTGAAAAAATTAAATCCCAACTAAAATTTACTATTTCTCTTTTTGAAAGTAATGTTTTCATTATTACTATATTTAAATATTGTCCCCATGTTAAAAGAATATCTTTATTCATTCTATGACTAATGTAATATTTCTCTTTTTCAATTACATAATATAATTTAAATTTTGTAACAAACCAAAAAATTAAGGAAAATATTGTTAAAGATAATTGTACTAATCCCATTGGAAAAACTACACTTCTTAATTTTTTAAAATTATTTGGTTCATCTTTATATTGAGCCATTATAAAAATTGTAATATTTATTGTTGCAGTTAAAAAATAAATCATTCCATCTAAATAACTAAAATTAATTTTATTAATTAATTTAAGAAGAAAATTATTTGTCAATTTTTTTTTATTTTGATTAATTTCTATTGAAAAATAATCTGTATATTCCATTAATGAAAATAATTTTGATGATCTACTATCACGTGGAACTTTATCAAAAAATTCAGTTTTTGAATTTTCACTTAAATAAAGAACAGATGGATCTAAAGTAAATAAAACCATCATTTTTTGTTTTTCATCACCCCTAATCCAAACTTGTCTTGTAATTGATTCAAAAAATTTAACAGCAAAATAATTTTGATAATACCTTGCTTCTATTAAAACACTTTCAGAATTTTCTAAAGTATCATTTTGATCATTATCTCTTTTTTGTCTTAAATCAATTATTTGTTCAGGTGTATGAATTTTACATGACTCAATTATATTTTTTGCATCTTTATTATTAAAAATTGCTAATTGTTTTACATAATAATACATTCTATTTGCTAATTCAAATTCTTGATTTCTACTAAATTCACTATCTAAAAAATATTTTTTCATAAATAATTCACATATTTCATTATTAAATTCAATTTCATTATATTTTGTCACATCTTTTCCTTCTTCTTTTAAATATAATTTTTTTAATGTGGCAACAATACTATCAAATATATTCATAGGATTATATAAATTTTCTATTAAACTAATAATTTTTTGAGGAGTATTTCTTTCTTCAATAAAAGCAGCAATGAAATTAATTAAATCATATCTAACTTTATATACTGTTTCATTATCATTTGCATTATTTTTAAGTACCATTTTACCAGAAAGTAATAATCTATAAAAATATGATTTTTCATCTTTTCTTTCAAAACTATCAATTATTTTTTGTAAATTTTCTTTTGATGTTCCTTGAATCATTTCAATTGAAAATTCCATTAAACAAAAGTAAATTTCATAAAAATAATTAATTGAACTAACATCAGATTCAAAAGTTACTTCATTCCATTTAGCAAGTAATAATATTTTATTTAAAATACACATCATTAAATCAAAAATATTTAATTGCTCAAATGGTGTTTCAACACTTATTTCTTGAAAGAATAATGTTTGAAAATTTATATTATGATCTTCACACATATATTTCATAATTTTAATTACCATATATGCAATTGTATAATCTTCATAATTAGGAACAGAACTAGGATTACATCTTTCGAAAATAACTGATAATAAATTTTGAATAAATAAATCTATTAAGTATGGAAAATTAACCGTTGGTTTTAAAATTGAATCCATTCTGTCATTTTGGTTATTTTCATCTACATTTTCATTAATTGTTTTATTATTACTATTAGTTAATAAATTTTTTTTTTTTTTTAATCTATCTAAATCTGATTTTCTCAATTTATAAATATCTTCTTGAGTATTTGCAGTATCATATTGTAAAAGACGAAATATATGCCAAAGGTTTTGTCTTCTATATTTTAAATATAATGTTTCACTATTTATTAAATAAAACATTGGCCTTAACATTATTGTTCTATATGTAGTATCAAATATTACATTTTTTTCTGCTAAATTTTGAATAAGTGAACTTTCCATAAAATCATTTTTTGTCATTTCATATTTAAGTATTACTTCAAATAATTTTTCAGAAAATTCTGAATTAATTGTTCCATTCCTTCTATTTTCATCTTTTTTTTCTTCAATTTCTTCGATTGAATATACATTTGTCTTTTTTTTAAATATTTCTTGTAAATTTCCTAGTCCTTCAACATTTATGAAAGCATTAACATGTTTTTCAAAAAAACTAAAAATATATTTATAATTTAAAATTTCTAAATTATGATCCTTTAATTTAGTTATATCTTCTTTTAAATCATTTAATTGATCTTCTTGAATTCTATGTAATAAAACTGAAAATCTATTTTTTTTATGTTTAGCAAATGCTGAAAAAAAATTTTTCCCAATAGAATCTTCAATTTGTTTTTCATTATTTAATCCTTCTTCAATTATATATTTTTTAGTTTCTAAAAAGTGAAGAACAATTTGATATAATTTAATATATTGATATCCATCAAGATTATAAATAATTGAAATATATTTATTAATAAAAACTTGAAGTGGTAAAACTAATCCTTCTTCAAAATATCTAACAACAATATTTTGATCAATAATACCACTATTCTTTACAATTTCTCCAAAATTTTTTAATTCTGCATTAAATATTTCACAATCAATTTGCATATCTAAAACTTTATCTTTAACTTTGAGTAAATCTTGAAAAAAAATAAAATTTTCAAAATTAGCATCAATTCCATTATTAATTGAATCATTAGCAAATATAGAAATATATTCCTTTGTTTTTGTTGTATCAATTAATACATCAACATAAGTTATTCTATAAAATTTTAATAATTCAATTCTTAATGATAAATATAAAGTTAAATCATTTAAAATAGGAGGAATTTCTTCTCTTTGAAATATATCCTGAAGAAAATCTACTTCATTTAAAGTTGAATTACCATCAAATAAATAATTTATTATTTTTAAAAATCTTGTAAAAAGTGCTGTTAAAACTTCTACATTATAACCATCAATTTCTGCTCCATCTTCTATTAACTCTGCTAAAGTTTTTATATTAATTATTTCATCATGACTTTCATTATTTCTTGGAATAAGAATATTTTTAAATGTTTTAAATATTGGATTTTTATAATAAATATTTTTTAAAGTTTTCCTAATTTTATTCATTGTATGTTCTTGATGAATATAATTCATTTTAGATAATTTATATATTATTTTTAATGTTCTTTCAAATAATGTAACATATTCACTTTTTCCACTTACTTTTCCAACTAAAATTTCTAAAGTTTTCATTAATTGATTATTTTGTGATAATGTAATATCTTTTTTTTGAAGAATTTTAGCAATATAATATAATAAATTAATAAATTTACCAATATTATCAGTTGTAATTAATGTAGATGTTTTGAGTAATCTATCATTTAAAAACAGTAAGCAATTATCAGGACAATCATAAACATAATAACCATAAAATTTAAATAAATTATCAAAATATTTTTTATGTGTTTGATTTGATGTTATTCCTTTTAATACTATATATAATGATTTACTTATTATAAAAAGTAATGGAGTTTTATTTATTAAAATCCTAATTGCAATATCATTACTATCATTATTTTCTGTTTTATCTTTTTTATTAATAACTGTATTTAAAACAGATGTCCTAGTTCTATATATATCTTTTTCCCCACTTGAAAATATACCAAAAGAAGGTTTATAGTCATTTCTTCCAATTAGTCTAAAAAATTCTTCAATTCTTTCAATTATTTCATTTTCAACATCATCAGCAGTAATTTCAAAAGAATAATATTGATAATAAATATTTTCTAATTCATTACAAATTTCTTTCATTTCATCAAAAATTAATACTTCTTTCTCAGTTAGAATATTATTAATATAATTAAAAAATATATTTTTATCATTTTCTTTTAATCTTTTTAATCCATAATAATAAGCATCAGGGTAATTTAATGTTAAAGCAGTAATTTCTGTAGACATAAACATAATTTTATTTTGAAATTTATCAATTTTACTTCTTAACATAGCAGCTGTCATATAAGTTAAAGTTTTACTCATTCTTTCAGTATTACTTGAAGGTTCAACAATAGTTTTTTTTGTAACAACACAAATTTCATGTATTGTTCTACAATATAATAATATATGTGTACAATTTCTATAAATCATTTTTGCGGTTTCACTATTTTGATGAAAAAAAGATACTTGTGCCAGAGATATTTCTCCTAAAAGATATTTTTTTAATATTGTATCATTGTAATAATATGATAAATATAAAATACATTTTACCATTTGGCTTAACATTCTCATTTGCTCATATCCATTTTTTAAGGTTATATCTTTATTTGATAATGCTGTAAATATTATATCATCATTTAAAGAATAAAATTTAAAGCATTGTTCTTGTGAAAATTTATTAAATCTAATTATTTTTTTACATTCAGAATAAATTTTTTTTAATATTTCATATGCATTTTCATCTTTATATTTTACATTTTTAAATTGTTCTAATGTTCTTAAAATATTATCTATATAATTTTTTTCTTCATTTATTTTAAAATATTTTTCTTCTATATTAGGAAATAAAGTTATATAATCACAATACATTTCCCTTTGAAAAGGATTTAAATTTATCATATCCTTAACAGATAAAATTGGAAGTCGTTCAAAATCTTTCCTAAAGTTAATTTTATGATAGATATCAAATAAATATCTTTTTAAAGCCCAAATATTATCTTGTCCTTTAGATTTTAATTTCCTTTGTAAAAGTGGGAAAATAAAAGAAGAACAATCAATAAAAGGAACAGGATAATAAAGTACTTTAATAATATCCAAAATATTACTTAATTTTTCCAAAGCTTTAAAAAAGGGAGAATTATTAATAAAAATAGTAAAATCAAATTTCTTTTTTTTTTGATTCAAAACAGCTTCCTTAAGAGTATTCATAGTATTAGCAATTCTATGAAAAGAATTTTCAAAACTTTTAGAACTTTTCAATAACATATTTAAAAATTGTATTCCAGAAAATTTTTCAAAATTAAAAGGATTAACAGAAACTAATTTCCCAATTTTTTCAAAAACATTTAAATAATCTTCATGTCTACAAGAGCATTTTAATCTTCTACAAAGTAACTCATCACTTTTTCTAACATAACCACTTGGTTCCCCTTTACAACAATTATAACAAAACATACATAAAACTTCATCAGGATTATTTTCATCTTCATAATAAGCATAATTCTTTGTAGTAATAGACCATTCTAAAAATTGACATTGTTCATCATAAACAAAATCAGTTAATCCTTCATTTTCTAAAACAATATGATTTTTCATTCCACAATGACATAATGCATTTCTTTTATCTGTTTGAAGATCATTTAATGTTTTATTAAATTTTTTCCAATGGTCATAATGACATTTCTGTACACAATTTATACATAGTGGATTTTGACAATCTGGATCACATGTACAAAAGTAAAATTTTTTTTTTTTTGAATGAAATCCTTCTGTCATTAATAAACAACCTTTTACATTTAAGTGAAGACGGATTAGTTGTTCACAATCATTGTCTTCTTCTTCACTTTGTCTTTTTTTATAACGAGGTTCTGTTAATAAAGATATAAATCCTTTTTCATTACTTAAGATGTCTTTATTTTCTATTTCATTTTCATTTTCGTTTTCATTTTCATTTTCATTATCTAATTCTTCCATTTTTTTAAAATTTATAAAACATTATTTTTTAATGATTATTTCATTCTTAATATATTTTTTAAATTTTTTATTTTTTATTTGTTTTTTAATTTTGTTTATGAATTATTTTTTTAAAAAAATAAAAATGAATAGGGAAAAAGAATTAGCTAAAAAATATGCATATAATATTAATAGTAAGGATATGATTAAAAATATTGATGGAAGTGGTATTGATGTAGAGAGTTTAAAAAAAGGTTTTTACGATGAAATATTTAATAAAGAAAATAGGATTAAAAAAAATAAAATGAAATTAAAAATTTTAAAAAATAATTTATTTAAAGAATTTATTTATACACATAGAGAAATCCCATTAGAATGGAAAAATAAAATAGAATATAAAAATCAAATATTAAATATTGTTTCAAAAGATGAAAATTTTATAAAATATATTGGTAGAGGAAATATAAGAACAAATAGTGAAAAAAAAATATCAAAATACTCATTTAAAGATAATAAAGATTTAAATAATATTTCTGAAAAAAATAATAAAATATTAAAACCTACTTTGAGTACATTTTCAGATTGTTTATTTACATCAGAATCAAATCCTAATATTAAATCAAAAACTAATAATTTGTCACAATTTGATGACTCAAATAAAATAAATTTAACTATAGGAAATAGTAAAAATAGAAATTTATCTGTTTTAAAATTAAAAAAATTATTACAAAAAGATGTAAAAACAATATTAGATGAGCATAATGAAAAATTTCCTATTATTGAAATGTTTAAAAAAGAAGTAGGTAATATAGATATTAATAATAGGAAAAATGAAACTAATAATTATTTTTCAAGAAGTTTATCAAATTTTACATTAATTCCAAAGTCCCTAAAAACAACAATGAACTCCTTTCAAAATATTTCTATTTTTAATAAAAGAGAAAAAAGTATATTATATAAACAAGGAATTTTTTCCAATTTAATTCCTGTTAATAATAAAATCAATTTAAAATCTTATAAATCAAAATCAACTACAAATATTAATAAACAATTTCAAAAAAATGAATTTTTAAATAATGAATACTCAAACACAAATAATTATTTTTTTAAAAAAATTGAAATAACTGATCCAATTAAAAAAAAATTTTTAGAAAAAATAAATTATGCAGGACCATATTTTTCATATTGTCCTCCTTGTGGAAATAAAAATCTACAATTTTATCAAAATATGAGTAGAGATAATTGTATCAATATAGCTACATTTATTCATAAATCACGTTCCAATGAAAAAAACAATAAAACAGTAACATAAAAAAATATAAAAAAAACAAAAAAAATTAACTTTTCCTTAAAAAAAATACAATATAAAAATAATCTAAATAAAAAAAATAATTTTTCCAAAGAATTATTATATAACCAAAAAACAAAAAAAAGGAAAGCATTTTCATATTCCCTTCTTCACCTTCTTTATTTTCACCTTCTTTCCCTTCTTCACTTTCTTTCTTCTCTTCTTCCTTAAAAGATTCTTTTTCTGGAATAGGTTATTTCATTTCATCAAGATCATTAGGATCTTTATCAACTCTCCCATTTTGAAAGGGAAAATAATTACCTCCAATACTCTTAATCCCAAAAAAAGCATAAATATTAGTATTTTTCTTCTTTCCAAATAGAAAGTATTCCAAGGTATCTAGTATTTATAATAAGAACAACAGCACGTGCAACAGGATCATCATCAGGGCGATCACGAATCATTTGAGCACCAACTACTTTTATTTTACAACATTTTAAATCTTTCTCTTCTGCATTTTAACCTTCTCTTTTTTTACTTTATATTCTTCATCTTCTGATATTAGTTTAAGTCTTTATCTTTTTCAATTATATTACCATTTGGATATATATATGCTTGTTCATGTACTTATTTTTCATATTATAGCGATTTCATTTCATTAAATGTTGATAATTTATATTCATCATTATATTCTATAATTTTATCCTCAAGTTGAACTTTAAAATTTTCACTTAGTTTTAAATGATCTCTTGGATAAATTTAATTTGAATGTAAAATTCTGACAATTTGACATTTTAATAAATATATTTCTTTATGTTGGAAATGTTCAAATCATTTTACTTTACATCTAAATTACCTGTGAAGTGATATTTAAATTTTCTACTCGCTATTATTTACTCTGAAATAATATCTCGCAGTTCATACCTTGATTCTAATATTGAATTACCTATACAAAAAGTATATTTATTTATTCCTTCATTACCTTTGTTTTCTATATGAATTGATTTTTCATTGGATAATTTTTTATATTAATAGAATTAATTGCATTTGTTGCAACAGTAATTGCATCTTGTTGCATATCTTCAGTCATATCAGAGTTTTTAATTTTTGCTTTGTTTAAAAAAAAATATATAACTGATAAAATTAAATTTTAAATTAAAATATGGATAAGAAGAGAAAGAAAATTAAAAAATTAATTTAACCTTAGTAATAAATTTTCAATTTTTTAAATTTAATTATAATAAAAATAAAACCAAATTATTTGTTCTATATTTTATCAAAAAAAATTTATTCATATTTTTTATCTACAAAAAGAGTTATTTCATTATTTAAAAATTTTAAAAGTGAATCTATTGTTTTATAATTTATTCTTATTAGACAATAATATAATTAATTATAAATTCTGATTTAATTATAATATTAATAAGTAAATTTTCACATTTTGTTGATATTAATTTATAAAAAAATATGAAAATTTGTTTCATATTATATTGTTAATTGATTTTTAATATACAATTATTGAAATACTTTAAAATTTAATCCAATATTTGGATATTTATTAAAATCTAATTTTAAAATCAAATCAAACTTTTTTAAAAATGATAGATAAGTTATAAAAATTTCAAAAAATTTAAATTTATTTTCCATCAATTTTATTCTTTGATAAGTATTGAGTTCATAGAAAATAAATAAAAAGTATTGACATGATGATATTTTCAAATAAATATTTCAATAAATAATTTTTGTAATATTAACCTAACCATTTAAAATATAAATTAATAATTAAAGTTATTTATAAATATTAAAAATTCTAATTTAGCGATGATTTGAATTAATTAATATTTTAAATTTATATTTTCTATTATTTTTTGAATAAATTTAAAAAATAAAATTTTTATTCTTTAAAATTATCATTTTTATTTTTTAATATAGTACAGGCAATAAAATAAAATTTAAAAATGATATAATCTAATATATATTCATTATTAATTATAAATATAATTTTAATAAACATTTATATAAATTGAAACCTTAAAAAAATTTATTTTTTAACAAAACTCTTTTTACATTCACTTTTTCTTATACTTTTCCTTTTCCCATTCTCATTTATCTCCTTCTCTTTATGATTTTCAAAATTTTTTTTACTATAATATCCATTTTCTTTAAATTCTTCATTTTGCTTCAAAAATCTTTCCTTTTCCTGAAAAGCCATTTTTTCATATGTATTTTTTTCATCATCATTTAATTTTTTCCATTCATCAGAAATCATACTAAAAATAACATAAGTTGGTAAATCCTTATTTTTTTCTTTTAATAAAGGAAACTTATCTATAATAAACAATTGAAAAGCACCTTTTGCTCTTTCAGGAATATCATAAATTTTATCTTCAAATTTTTCCATTTTCATTTCATATTTTCTTAAATCTTCTTCAGCTAAATCAATAAATTTTTTTTTTTTATCTTCATCCATTTTATTCCATAATCTTCTAGTCATATGAAAAAAATTTTCTCCATTTTTTGGTTTAATTCCTTTAAGTGAAGAAATAAAAAAATTATATGCACTTTTTGGTTTTGGTGGAAGTATTTTTCTAATATTTTTTTTATAAAGAATTTTTTTATATATATAACATAATTTAATTTTTTTTGCTCTTTTTAAATATTCTTCTTTTTTATTTTCAGAAAGTTCATTCCACATTTTTTTTCCATCTTTAAAAACATTTTTTCCTTTTAATTCACCTTCTTTTATTTTTTCACTTAAAAATATTTTAAAAGCACCAGCAGGTTTATTTGGTTGAATTCCATTTATAATTTCATATATTTCTCTCATAGTTTTTCTTTCTCTATTCATTTCTTCTGCATAAGCTTCATATATTTTTTTTTTATTTTTTGACATTTTTTTCCATATTTTAGCACAAGTATCAAAATTTAACATTTCTTCATTTTTTTCTTTAGCATCTTCTATTTTTTTTTGTATAAAAATACAATATGAACTTATATTTTTTGAATTTTTTGCTCTTTCCCACCAATTATCAATATTATCTTTTTCATTTTGCCATTTTAATTTTTCCTCTTTTGACATTTCAGACCAATCTTTTCTTGCTATTTTTTTAATATCTTCTGGTTCTTGTTCATTTTTAAATCCTTCTTTTAATCTTGAATTAAGAAATATTCTATATGCTGTTGATTTTTCTTTTGATAAATTAATATTATAATATTGGCGCATTATTTCTATTTCTTTTTCATAATTTTTTTTCTCTTCATTTGCTAGATTTTTATATTTTTCTTTTTCTTCTTTTGACACTTTTTCTCTCCAATTTTTATTTAGGATTTCAAATATTTGAGATGATATAAAATTTGGGTTTTTTTTCTTTATTACTTCATAATTTTCTGAAATATAAATGTTAAATGGACTTCTTTTTTTTTTTAATGTTAATTGTGTAATAAGATAATCTAAATCATATTCATCGGAATATTCTTGAGATATTGTATTTAGACTTGGAATCAAATTTGAACTTGATTTGACAGATGAATTCATATATGATGAAGGATTATTTTGAGTTGTCATTTTTTAGTTTTAATTTTGAAGGTAATTAATTTATTTGCATAATTATTTTATTGATATATAGATTAAAATTAATTATTTTAAGTCTTATGAAAAAGAATTATTTTTAATTATAATAAAGAAAAAGTTAGATTTTACAATTCTTCTTTTTCAAATATTTTTTCAATTTATATTTCCTGAATTCATTTAATTTCATTGATGAAATAATTTTTTTCACTTTTTTTTCAGAAGCTGTCTTATTTATTAAAAATATTTTTATTTTTTCAGTCATTTTTTATTATTAATATATTAATATTTATTAATTTTTTATTAATTCTTATGTATTGGTATTTGGGCCCAATCCCCAATCCCCATAACCCCCTTCCAGCCCAACCATGAGGGTTATCCCATATTTCTCTTAAATCTTTTTAATTTTTTTTTATTATAAATTTTATTTATTGGAAAAAAATTAATTTTATATAAATGACTGATTTTATACTAGCCTTTGAAGAATGTCTTAATTCAAATTTTTCTTGTAATAATATCATCCTTAAATTGCAAAATTTATCAAGCTATTCAATAAATCAAAAAATAGGAGAAGTTGAGCTAATAAATAAATTTATGAAATTTTCAGCTAAGCATTTCATTAATGAATTTTTTTCAGTCAAAATTACTAGAAAACATTGTAATTTTATTGCCCAAAGCGAAGATTTATTTAATATAAGTCATATGATAATTACTAATAAAGAAAAATATAAGAATAATATTAACTATGAAAAAATAGAATTGTTTTATCATACTTTTTTCTTTAGTGAATTTTCAGATGAAAATAAAACTAATGATTTTACTTTTTTTCATAAATCATCAGACGATTTCACAGATGCAAAAAAAGTTGAAACATATTTATTTAATATTGGTCTTATTATTTTAAGTGAAGAAATAGATTTCAAATCAAAATTAATTGAAGCTTTGTTTTCTAAAGATACACCAGATTTTCTTACTAACATTATTTTAATTTGCTTTGAATATATTAGATATAAGAAACAAGATATTTCATATTTCATACAATTTTGTACTCCATATCTAAATCATTTTAATCTTTATTATTTATCCCAAATCCTACATAAAGATTGTAATTATAAATCACATGATATACGAAATCTTATTTATTTAAATTTTGAAAATTATATTAATAATTTAACAAAATATAATATCATAGATGAAGAATTAAAAGTAAATTATATTAATATTAAAATTGATAAAAATGAAATAATAGATACTATAAATACAAACAAAGAAGAAATCAAAAAATATTTCAATATTCCCAATCTTCAAGAAATGAAAGATATATATTTTGTAATAAAAGATAAGATTAAAGAAAATAATGAGAAATTTTTAAATATGTTTAAATTAAAGGGTGATCAAATGAAATATAAAATTGTTTATGATACATTAGAAATAAATGATGAAACCATTAATGCATTTTCTTTTATATATCTTTTAAAATATGATCAAATCCAGAAAATTGATGAACATTTTTTTCAAATATATAATAAAGGAAATATAAAAATTGAAATATTTTCAAATTTATTATCAAAATATATGATAAAAATAAATCAATTTTTAGAAGGGAAATTAAAAAATGAAGAAAAAGAGATATTATTTCAAAATTCAGGATTTTATAAATTCAAAAATGAATATATATTTTTAATATATATAGATGAGGAAGAGTTAAAATTATTTTATCTTAAAAATGGATTAAGTCAAGTTAAGATAACTTCATTGAATAAAGATAATAATTTCATGACCTTTCAAATATGTCAAAATGAAAAATCGTCAACTATATATACAGATGAATATAATTATTTTTATCAAGATAATGATATTGATGATGAACTTTTATATAATTTTGGAAATTATTCTTTTGAAAATGATTTAAGATGTTATATAAAACATTTCATTAATAATAATACTAAAATATATGAATTACCTCGTCTATATTTTTTATTAAATTATTGCATTCCATTACCAAATAATCAATATAAATTTATTACTAATATTAGAAGTAAAATTAAAGAGAATAGTTCATATGGATATTGTGAATTAGATTTTGTTTTAAAAAATGAATCAAATGATGATATAATAATTCAATTTGATAATCCACCATATAGAGAAAAATTAATGATGAATTTTCCTAAAGAAATAAAGGAAGATAACAATCAAAAGATTATTTTAAAAAAAAACTCAATTATTTTTTTTGAATTTAAATCCTCATTTCCTCAATTTAACTGGAAAGATAAATTTAATCTTATTTTTAAAAAAGTGGAAAATTTTCTTGAAATATATAAAAGCAGAGGGGTATATAAGAAAGAATATATTCAAATATTTTTTGTTTATGATAGTATGCCAGAAATATATTATTTAAAGTATATGAAATCTTATATTAATAAGCATTTTGGGTTTATGTTTACTAACTTTGAATTTGGAATTTTCTATTTTTCAAAAGGAATTAATATCTTAAATAATCAAATAATACAAAAGCAATTATCTGATATGCAATCAACAATAAAAGAAATACAAAAAGAATTAAAAGAAATGAAAGAGAAAAAATAATTAATATATTTGCTCAACTAAAATTATCAAATTGTAGTTTTTATATTTTTTTTAATTTCAATTGTAAATTTGAATTATATAAAAAATAAAAATAATTATTGAAATTCTAATATATGAATTAACCTTAATAAACAAAAGCAACTAATATTATCCATACTTCCTTTAGTACTTGCCATTTTAATGACATTTTCATAAATTTCTTTATAACCTTGTATAAAAGAGCAAATTTTACCAACATCATCATCATTAATAGCATCCCAAACTTCATCAGACGCAATAACAATATAAGACTCATCATCACTAAATTCAACTCTTTTAACATGAGGAATATTAGATACTCTAAATACTTTTTTGTTTTTAAATAAACTTTTAAAATAAAAATGAATTTATTATATGAATAATTAAATGTATTTATTATATTATAAATGAATAATATAAATGTGTAAAATAAATTTCAATTAATTATAAAATATTTCAATCATAAATATAATTAAGGAATATAATAAGATTTTATTTAATTAATAATTAAAAAATATTATTGATTTTTCTTTAATTAGATTGGGGATTGGGGATTGGGGATTGGGGATTGGGGATTGGGGATTGGG
>JAJJLH010000459.1:0-14529 GCA_023806865.1 Isotricha sp. YL-2021a
CAATCCCCAATCCCCAATCCCCAATCCCCAATCCCCAATCCCCAATCCCCATCATTCTTTTTTAATTATAAATAAATAAAAATTTTTATTATAATTTTATCATTATTTTAACTATTAAATTTTAATTTTGTTAAAAATTAAAATGAATACTAAATTATTATCAAATCATATAAATCTTTTGCAATAATAATATATTTTCATATTACATTAATATAAAATTCAAAATTATATATTTTATATATTTCTTTAATAAATTTTAATATTCTACCAATCTATCTATAAACATAATCTTTTTTTAAAATAATATCAATCAATTTATACATTCCTTCAATTTTTTTTCTTCTTTTTTAAAAGGAATTTTTAAAGCATAAACAAATAACAAATATATCTTTAACTTTTTTTATTTAAATAATTCATTTTCTAATTTTTATTCATTCAAATTTAAACCTATATTATTCTTTTTTTACGAATTTAAAATTTGTTATTCAAGAATTTTATTTTTTTATTTTTTCAACTGATGAATAAATAAATTATAATAAATATCATATTCTATATAAGATTATATAATTATATTTATTTTATAGATTATTTTTCTAAAATATATATTAAAAGAAAAAATAAAATAAAAAATGGGAATATGATATTATGAATTATTGTATTTTTTATGTTCAATTGTTGATTTTATAATTAATGAATGAAAATATACAATTAATATCAAATCATAAAAATAAATTAATAATTGTTTTAAAAATCATCATCACTGAAAGATTTATCTTTATTTAAATCATTATTAGTATCTTTATCATTTTTTTTATCATTATCATTATTATTTTCTTTTTTATCTTCAAAATTAAGCACATTAATCAAATTATTAGTTAAACTTTCTTTCTCATCTTCTTCATCAGTACTATTTCTTATTAAATTTTTTTTCACATCACTACTACTTTCTTCTTCTTCTTCAGAATCATACATTGAACTAGAACTAAAAGAACCATCATTATTATTTTTTTTTTCAATCTTTGAATCTTTATTAACTTTCTGAATAATATTTTCATTATCTTCATTAATAGTTTGAAAAATAACATTTTTGGCATCATCTGGATATCTTAAAGTCCAATCATAATAAAATTTTTCACTATATAAACTACTTAATAACTCAGTAAATAAACCTTTTAAAAAATCATAATCAGGTCTTTCATCAAATCTTAAACTTTTAACATATTTCATATAAATAGTAAATTCCATTGGTAAATCTTTACATAATAATTCAACAGGTATCATTAATTTTTTTTCTAATATTTTATTATATTTACTTTGTTTAGTACTTCCTAAAGTTCCTTGCCAAGGTAATCTTTTTTTAATAAAATATATTAAAACATAACCAATACTTTCTAAATCATCTCTTCTACTTTGTTCAATTCCTAAATGATTATTAATTGAAGCATATCTTGTTGTTCCAGTTAAAGGCCTATGTTCTCTATAAGGTAAATGATTCATTTTTGAATCTTTATATTTTTTACTTAATCCAAAATCAATTATATAAATTATATTTGAATGATATCCAATTCCAATTAAAAAATTTTCTGGTTTAATATCTCTATGTAAATAATTTTTAGAATGTAATTCTTGTATTCTAATTAACATTTGAATTCCTATTAATAAAGTAGTTTGCATTGTAAAATGACCATCACAAACATCAAATAAATCATATAAATTTGGTCCTAATAAATTCATTGCTAAATAATTACTTTCTCCTTGAGAATTAAATGTTATTAATTGAGGAAAACCAATTGAATTTTTTGTTAATTCCATTACA
The DNA here is from genome assembly GCA_023806865.1 of Isotricha sp. YL-2021a. Taxonomy (NCBI): domain Eukaryota; phylum Ciliophora; class Litostomatea; order Vestibuliferida; family Isotrichidae; genus Isotricha; species Isotricha sp. YL-2021a. The sequence goes on from JAJJLH010000459.1 coordinate 1,817, forward strand.
TTTCTTTCTATTTTTAAAAAATAATTTTTTGTTCTATTTTCTATTTTTAATGCACAATATTGATAATTATTTTCTATATCTTGAGCTATGTAAATTTCACCAAAAGAACCTTTTCCTAAAAGTCTTGAAGAGTTAATTTCAAAACGATTTCCAAATATTATTTTTTTTTCTGTGTAATCTTCCCTTTTTTTTCCTCCTACTGCTGTGTCTAATGCTGAATTAAATTGAAATAATCCTGATGATTTAATATAAGTTACTGATTGAGTTGAATGAAGTTGAGGTAAACCTATTTGATTTGATGGTAATGTTTTTACTGATTTTCTTTGAGAGGTTTTTTCTTTTTCTGTAGAAATCATTATTGTTTTTTTAATTTTAAAAATTAATGGGTTAAAAAAAATTCAAATGATTTTATTTTGTGTTTTTAATATTTTTATATAAATATTTTATAAAATGAATGTATAAAATTATATTGTTTAATAATAATTTCAAAAAAAAAAGTATTTTTTATTTTGATTTTTTTGAATATATAATGCATATAATAAATCTTGTGTTAGAATTACTTAGAAATATTTGATTATATATAAAAAATTATAATTATAAAACTTTCACAGCATTATTATTATAAGATTTTAAATCTTATTTTATGAAATTATAATTTATATTTTATTAAAACTATATATATTCTAAAACTAAATGAATTTTTTATACTAATTCTTCTTAAATATTCTTATCTAACATGAATAAGATAATAAAATTACTTTTTTATTTATAATTTTTAAAATACTTTATAATATCATTATTTTCCTAATAAGTAAAATTTTTTAACTGCTCAATGTATTCTTCATAAGTATTATCATCAATAAAAGTATTAAAATCCAACAATAATAGGAAATTAAATTCTAATTCATTTAATTCTTCTAAATTCACTCCACCAACTTTTGCATAATATTTATTTGAATAATAATCATCCTCATTATACTTTATAGCAAGTATTAATGATGTTAATATAAGCCTAAAATAATTAAAAAAATATACCTATGAATATTAAAATTTGTTAATTGTATATTTGTCATTTCACAACACTTATCAATATAAATTAATGATATTACAATTGTTGAAGGCTCAGGTTTACTATATTTCATTAATCTAGTTAAATATTTTTTTATTGATATTTGAGGTGGCTTTTTACATATAAAACTATTTAATAATTCAAAAGATTCATTATTTTCATTTACTACTGCAGCACTTTCATTTACAATTTCTTCTAAAATTTCTGAAATAATATTTACATATGTATTTGATAATAGAATATAATCACATATTCTTCCTTTTGTTTTTTTTTCTTCTTTTTCAATTAAAGTTGCTGGGATAATAGGTGTAATATCTGACATTTAAAAATATTTTATAAATTATAATATAAGAATTTAAATAATTTTGTTTATTAGAAAAAATTAGATTAATAAATTTAAAAAATCAAAATAACTATTTAAAAAAATAATAATTTAAGGTTTATAAAAAATAAAATGAAGAATTTTATTAAAATTAATTTTTGAGATTCAAATTAAATTCTTAAGTTTAAATATAAAAACTTTGTTTTAAATATTATTTTATACATACAATAATTAAAAAAAATATTTTCTTTATTAATTTACTTAGTATATTATATTTGAATAAAAAATTTCATTTAATAATTCTATAAAACACATATTATAATTTTAAAATAACTAAAAATAAAATCAATGATTTTATTTTTTAAAATATTTTTATTTTTCAAAGAATTTTATAATGGATGATAATAATAATGATGAATATAAGGGAATATTTTATAATAAAGATGATGAAGAAGAACAACAATTTTATGAAGGTGGGGCCCATTTTTCATATAATGAATTATATAAAATATTAGAAAAATTAGCTAAAGAAAAAAAAAATGAGAATAATAATAAAGATAAAAAATTAAAAGAAAATGTTTTTAATTATAATAATAAAGGTAAATCAAGAAATGTAATTATAGAAAAAGATAATTCAAATTTAGGTAAAGTATTTATAATAAAGGAAGAAGAAAAAAATAGTGAAAAAAGTATTCCAATAAATAAAAATAATATTAATAATAATATAAATAATGATAATATGAAAAAAAAACCTTTAGCAATATCATCTTTTCAAATTATTGATAAAAAAATTCAAGGAGTTTTGAATATAAATATTTCAACAAAACAAAAAACAAAAATTTCATCAGATAAGCCAAAAATAATAAATGAAAGACCATCTAGTTCAAATAGTAAAAATACAAAAAAAAAAAATAATAATGTTTATCCTAGAAATGAATCTAATCCAAAGAATAAACAAAGAAATGGAAGTTTGGAAAATAATAATAATAAGCAAATAATAAATTATAAAAATATTGAAAAACAAAAATTGAGTTTTTCATATCAAAATTTAAATAAAATTTCTTCACCATCAAATACATATAATATTATAGCAAAAGTTAAAAATAATAAATCACCATTTTGTAATAATATAAATATAAATGAAAAAAATAATCAATATAAAAATAAGGTACTTAATTCAAGTAATCATCATGAAAATATTCACAATACAACAATAAGAAATTCTTCAAAAGCAAAAAATGTAATTTCATTAACAAAAGAACAAGAAAAAATTACAAATAAAGAAAACAATAATAATAATATAAATAAAAGTAGAAATTTTAATCCTCAAATAGAATTAATAAATATAAAAAATCAAATTGATATTCATAAAGAAAACCAAAATAATAATATAAATATAGAACAAAATAAATGTTTTAAAACATTTCATAATAATGATCAGATATCATCAAATAATAAAAATACTCAAAATAATATGCAAATAATAAAAAATAAATCAAATGATAAACCTCATTCAACAGAAAAACCTTTTCATCCAAGAATACCATTAAATTCAAATGATTTAAAACAAAAAAATAATTCAAAAAAAGCTACAATTAATAATAGTAATTCAATATTTCATTATCCAAAAAATGTATATAATAAACATCAAAATCTTCCTTTTTCATCTAAACCAAAGAAAACAAATATAAATAATATAAAATCTTTAGAAATTTCATTAAAAAATGGGGTTAAATCAACTTATAATTTAAATACACAAATTACTTCTAGAAATAGAAATACAAATCCAAATAAAACTTCAATTAATCCTTTTAATCATGGGAAGTCACTTATTCAAAATTGTCAAATACATTTTAGTAAAAACTCTACTAATAATACTCTTACAAGTAATAAGAATAATAAAAATAATTATGTGAAAAATTTAAATAAAAATAATTTTGGAAATAAAAATAATTCTAAAGAAAAAAGAATTATATCTTCATCCAATAATAATAATAAAGTTAAAATGAAAAGTAGTTCTTGTAATTCAACAGGTAATAAAAATAATTTAATTTTGAATAGAGTAAAAATAAGTAAAGAAAAAAATAAAAAATAAAAATATGTCAATTATTATTTAAAATGTAAAATATAAGTATATTTATTATATATTTTATTATTTTTAAGGATTTAATAAATTCCAATATAACATATTATAAATAAAATTTTTATTTATTTAATTTATTTTATTATTTATATTTTTTATCTTCTTTAATATTTTAATTATTAAATTAAATATTTTTCATATGTCTGAAATTCAAAAAGAAAAAAAATCAAAAATTTTCAAAACAAAACCAAAATATGAAGTTTCAAAACCCAGTTATTTAATACCATTTAACCCAGAAAAATTTTTTAAAATTTATAGAAAAAGTCATACACCAACCAAAAGAACAAATAGTGCTGATAATAGCAATAAACAAAACTTATCGAATAAATTGAAAATTCAAAAAATAATTAATTCAAATAGACAAAACAAAATAGAACATGAAAAAATTTCAAAAATTCAAAATACAACAAAAAAAAAAGATGACTTGTTTGATATTTTACATAGAAAAAATAAAGATTATAAAACAATTAGTCAATCATCAACAAATATAAAAAATGTAATTCATAATAGAATAAAAAATGAAATAATGAAAAATATGAATTCTCCAAAAAAAAATAATAATTTATTGAATTCACCAATATTAAATAAAACAGCAAATAGAATAAATATTAATAATAATAATAATAATAATAATGAAAATGAAAATAATAGTACTATTAAAGAAAGTAAAATTATGTCTCCAGAAGTAGAAGATAATTTTATTCATATATCAAAAAATGATGCATTAAATCAAAAAATGTATCATCCAGTTAAAATAAAATATCAAAATCAAAAAAGAGCACAGTCTCGTCCAAATAGTAAAACATTATTAAGACAATTACAAGATACTCAAAATAATAATAATAAAAAAATTAATATTATAAAATCATCCTCAGAAAAAAATCTGGATTTAAATAAAAGTCATAATTCTAATAATTCAAAAAATAATATTGATTTGAATATTTCTTTTAATAAAAATTCAAGGAAATCAACTCCAATTAAATCTAAAAATAATTCTATTTTTTCTTTTTCTAATAAAAAACCAAAAAATAATAATATTGAAGTAAATAAAATTAAAAAATCAACAAAAAATAATACTTATAGAGAAATTAATACATCACCATTTATTAAAAATAAGCGACCAAAAGAAAATAATAATTCACATTCTCTTTTATTAAATGTTAAAAACAATACAAAAAATGTAAAAAATACAAATCCATTATCTCAATCAAATGATATATCAAAATCAAATCAAAAAAATAAAATAAATCATGATATAAAATCTCAAATAGGTATATCCTCAATAAACTCCTTAAGCAAAACTTCTCAAAACAAACAATTAACTAATCCAAAACAATCAATAAACCAAAACAACAACACATCAAATATAAACAATAACAATTCAAATTCAAACACAAACCAAAACACTAACAACGAATCCATAAAAATAATAAACAACAATCCATCAAAAATTTCAAAAGACCCATCTTTACAAAACAACTCATCTTCAACTCCCCAAAATCCAAACTCAAACATAAACCCAAATCCAACTCCATCAACAACTCCTTCACCTCAAATTCCTCAACAACCATTACTTCCTCAATTGAAAACAACAAAAACAATAACTCATTTAAACAGTATATGTAAAAAGGGTTTTTCAGGACCAGGTTTAAAAAAAACAAATCAAGACAATTATTTTATATATCCAAATTTTCTAAATACAACTTCAACATTTTTAGGAGTATGTGACGGTCATGGTTTATATGGTCATTTAGTATCTTCATACTTAATATCAACCCTTCCTCAATATTTAAATACAACTTTAATAAAAGATTCCTTAACCCCATCATCACCATTATCATCCTTAACACAAACAATAACAAAATCCTTTATAAAAATAGATAATGACTTAACAACAACAAGTCAAATAGACACAACATTCTCAGGATCAACATGTGTAACAACAATAATAACACCATCACGTATAATATGTGCAAATACAGGAGATTCAAGAGCAGTTCTTGGTAAATTTCAAAATGGATTATGGATAAGTCAGAATTTAAGTAGAGATCATAAACCAAGTGAAGAAGATGAAATGAAAAGAATATTATCAAATGGTGGTAGAATACAACCTTATAAAGATGAAAATAATAATCCAATTGGACCTGAACGTGTTTGGGTACTTGATGATGATGTACCTGGATTAGCTATGAGTAGAAGCTTTGGTGATGAAGTTGCTCATGATGTTGGTGTTATTTCTATACCTGAAGTATGGGATTTTGATTTTGGAGATGAGGATAAGTTTGTTGTTGTTGCTAGTGATGGTCTTTGGGAATTTATTAGTAGTGAGGAATGTGTTAAAATTGTTGGTGAGTTTTATTTAAAGGGAGATATTAATGGTGCACTTAATTTTTTATATAGAGAAAGCTCAAAAAGATGGATTATGGAAGAGGAGGTTATTGATGATATTACTATTGTTATTGTTTTTTTTGATTAGAGTTTTTTTTTATTTTTTTTATGGGATTTTTTATTATTTATTTTTTTGGTTTTTTTTTCTTTTTTTTTTTGGTGTATTATTTAATATAAATTTATTATTTTTTATAATTTCTTTTTTTTAATATTTTTTTTTGTAATTTTGTTGTATATTATATAATTATTATTTTCTTTTTTTTTGTTTTTTTTAGTGTTTTGGAAATTATTTAAATTTTAATTTTTATAGTAAATAGTATATGATAGTAAAAATTTTTATAGAGAAATAAATAAGAAAAAAAATAAAAAAAAAGAAAAAACCATAATAAAAGTTATGTGAATAAGCATTCTTAAAAGAATAAAATTATATTTCATGAAAAAATGAATAAATAAAAAAAACCTAGTATTAAAATTAAAAAAATAAAAAAATGAAAAAACAATCTGAAGATAATTCACCAACAAAAATGCATCAAATATTGAAAAAATTAGAAACATATAAAGAAATACCATCAAATTCAGTTACTCATACATCAATAAGAAAAAATAAACATTCATCTTCAAAAAAACATTCAATTAATAGTATAAATAATGTAATTGAAAATCCAATTAATGAAAATCAAGTTCAAAAAAATCAAATAAATATTCATAATCAAGCATTACAAACTTTAACTGATGCTGCTTTAAATGTTCAAAATTTATTAAGTGATTTTTTAATTAATGTTGATCCTGATGATAAACAAGTTTATCATATTGAAGATGAATTAAAGAGAATTAAACATAATAATATGGAAAATCCTTTAAATTTTTATAAGTATATGAAAAGGAATAAATCTAATAGTAGTAGTGATGAGGAGGATTTTACTTGGAATAAAAAATATTTTAAAAAAAAAAAATCTATTAATAATAATAAATTGAAAAATATGACAATTGATCAAGATGATAATAAAAATCTCAATTTTGTTAAAATGAAATCAAAAAAACAAAAAAAAATTACAGAAAATATTGATGATAATAATAATTCTTTTAATAAAAATACATATGAAAAATTTCAAACAAATAGTAATTCAATAAATAAAAGAATATCTAGGAATTCATATTCAAATGAACATAGTATAAATGATTCATTTAATAAAATTCAAAAATTAAATGAGAATGATAATGAAAATCAATATGTAAAAAGGAGAAAATTTTCAGATTTTTCTAATAATATAAATAAAAAGAAAAGTAAAGTTAAATTTTTAGATCTCAAACATCAAAGTTCTGAAAATATACTTAAAAATCTTAATAGAGATGATATTTCATTAAATAGAAAAGCAACAATGAAAAGTAGTAGTTTTAAATATAAATTATTTGATTTATCTGATAATGAAGAAGAAATGGAATTTGGAGAAAAAAACGAAGGAAAAAAAAGTAAAATGATGGAATTAAGAAAAAAATTAAAAATTGAAAATAATGAATTATTAAAAAAAAGATATTCTTTTGCTATACCATTTCATTCATCTTTAAAGAAAAAAAATACTAATAAAAGTTCAATTGATGAATTCCAAAAGAATGATAAAATTCATTCTTCAAATATTTTAAATGATTATTCAAATTTAAAAAAATATAAAGATGATAAATCAGATATTAGAAATTATATTCCATTAAGTAAAAAAGGATATAAAAAATTTAATAATTTATGTCAGAATTTAAGAAGAAGTTTTATAATTACTCCTAAAGATCATTTAAAAATAAAAGAAAATTTAAATTTAGATAATGATTATATTAGAAAAAAAACTGCAGAAACAGCAAATTCAGATAAAATAATATTAAATTTAGAACGTGATAAAACATTTAAAAATGAAAAAAATGATAAAAATTTAGATAAATCAATTGATAAAAATACAAATTCTTCTGAATCAAATGATTCAGATAATCCAAATAAAGTTTTTAAAGAACTTCAATTTAGAAGAATAATACGTCAAAATAAATTAGTATATGATTCTTTAAGTGATGAAGAATTATTAGATGAAGTAGAAGGTGAATTTTATTTAAATCCAAATGGATATTTTATTTTTATATTTGATATGATTTTACTTTTGTTAAGTATTTATGCTATTATTTTTCCTCCTTTTGAATTTGCTTTTCATGTTGATGATGAAATAAAATATATTAGACCTATTATTATGGAATTTGTTATTGATTCTTTTTTTATTATTGATTTTTTTTTGTCATTTTTTAGAGCTTATTTAGATTTTGATGAACAATTAATTTCTAATAATAAATCAATTATTATTCATTATTTGAAAACCTGGTTTGTAGTAGATTTAATTAGTGGAATACCATATAATTCTTTATTTACACTATGTGTTGAAAGAGTTAAAAAACATCCTCGCAATATAATTTTAACATATATAGGTTATAAATGGAGAGTTTCTCAATTATTTCGTTTTTTACGTTTTATAAAATTATTTAAAACATTTACAAATAATCAATTTGCATATTTTATAATAGAAGCTATAAATGGAATAGATGTATTAGTAAAATGGTTTGCTTTATATATATCATTATTTATTTTTTTTTCAAGTGTTCATTTATTATCATGTATGTTTATATTTTTAGCTCAATTAGAATATCCTAATTGGATATATCAAAATGGATTTGAATTAAATAACCAATATTTAGATATATATATAACTTCATTTTATTATATATGTGCAACAGTTTTTACAATAGGATATGGAGATATTGTTTCTGTAAATATTTATGAAAGGTTTTTTAATTTAATATTATTAGTAGTTGGAATTATGATTTACTCATATGCAGTATCAGCCTTAAGTAATTATGTTCAAAGTGTTGATTCAAAAACTTTAGATTATCAAAATAAAGTAACAATATTAAAACAAATAAGAGTTACACATGAAAAAATGCCCCAAGAACTTTATGATAAAATATCAAAATTCCTATTATATAGATTACACAATGAATCAAAAGATAAAAATGAAGTAATTGACAATTTACCAATGGCATTAAGAAATAAATTAATAATGGAAATGTATAAAAATATAATAAAAAATTTTATATTTTTTAAATATTTTGACAACTCTGATTTTATAATAAGAGTAATATTAGCATTTAAACCAATACAAGCATCAAAAAATGAAAGATTAGTAAACGAAGGTGATTATTTAGAAGAAATAATATTTGTAAAAAGAGGTAAATTAGCATTAGAAATACCATTACCAGTAATAATAAAAGAAGATGCAATAAAAAAAATGGAAACAATGAGACGTTCAAGAGCATCAATAAAATTAGGTTTTAATAAAACAACAATAATTCCTCTTAATCCAATGACTAGTCTTAAAAATTCAGTTATTCCAACAATTTTAGAAGCTCCTACTTTAGAACAAATTAATGAAGAAAAAGAATTAAAAAAAATTGAAAATGAAATTAGACCTCAACAACAATATATTAAAATTATAGAAATTAGGAGAAATGAGCATTTTGGTGATATATTAATGTTTTTAAATAAAAGAAGTCCTTTAAGTGTTAAAGTTAAAAGTAAAGTTTGTGAATTGTTTTTGTTAAAAAAAACTGATGCTGTTGAAATTTCTATGTCTTTCCCAAGAATATGGAGGAAAATTATTAAAAAATCACTTTTTAATATGGAACAAATTGAAAGATTAATAAATAAAACATTAAAATTTTTTTTTATTCATAATGAAGGATTAAATAATAATGGTAATGTTAAAGAAAATTATTTTAGAAGAGATCCAACAATGACTAATAAATTTTTAAATATTAATACTACTAATTTAATGTCCACTTTACAAAATAATGAAGAACAATATGAATTACAAAGTATTCCTACTACTGAAAATGAAGAAGAATATGAAGATAATGAAGAGGAAACTGAAGAAGTTTATGATGAATCTGAAAATAATTTGGATAATCCAGGTCAAAAAAAATTAAAAAAAGCAACTAATATTAAAACTGTTATAAAAGAAGTTGATGAAAATACAGAAAAAAGTGAAGAAAGCGAAAATAAAAGTAATAATAATAATAATAATATTAATAATAATATTAATAATTCAAATAATAATTCAGATGAAAATATTAATAATAGTGAAGAAAGTAATTATTCAAACAAAGATAAAACTGAAACTACTTCTAAATTAACTATTTCTTCAAGACAAACAAATAAAACTTTATTAATTGATATTAAAAATGAAGTATTTGATTATTTTTCTGATTCATTTTGTGAAAAAGATAAAGAAAAAGGAACTTATTACTCATCAAATAATAGATCATTACCATATTCTGCTGAAGAAATAAATAATGAATCAATTCCATTTGAAGAACCAATTAAAATTAAAGAAGATGAAAATATAAATTCAAATTTAATACCAGATTCAGTTTTTTCACATAGAAATTATAATACTCATCATATAATAGTTGATGAAATGTTAGATAATATAAAAAATAATAATTTACAAAATGATAATAATTTTTTAATGTTATTTAATAAAACAAATAGTAATAAAACAGATGCAAATACAAATAGTAATAATTATAATGTAAATTTCAAATCTTCATTTAATAATATTTCAGTTCAAAATCAATTTAATTGTAATATTCATATAAAAGGAAATAAATTAACTCAAATTCAATTACTTACAAGTCAATTTAATCATAAAGATTTAAATTATAATAAAAATGTAACAAGAACTAATTCTTTACCTATTAATATGTTACCTAAAAATAGATTAACTAAAACTAGAAGTTTTTTAAAGAATGCTTTTAATGCTGAATCACCAAGTAGTCCAGTTACAAAAAAGAGATTAAGTAAATTAATGTTTTCACAAAAAGAAAGAGCAAAAATAGCAAATTTAGAAAATGAATCTGATTTCAAAAATTCAAATACTATTAATGAATTACCAATAAATAATTTTAAGGAAAGTTCAATTATTGAATTAGTACAATCAATGGGAAATATTCCTCCTCCTCAAAGAAGAAGAACTACTTTAAAAAATTTTAAAAATCAACCTAGACAAGCAAATACTTTTAGAGGTGAAGATTTAAATAATTTAAATGGTATTTTTTCACCTTCTTCAGATAAGAAAAATATGTTAGATGTTATTAGTCAAAATATTGAAAAAAATTCACTTAATTTAAATAATCCTCATTATTTTTATTCTGAATATTTCTCTTCTGTTATGAATAAAACTGAAAATAAACCTAAGAATAATGTTTCTTTAAGATTGAAAAATATTGCAAAGATTATTGAAAATAATTGTAAAAAAGGAAATTCTCATATGAGTAGTAGTAAAAATAATAATGAAGATGATGAAAAGGTTGAAAAAAATGATTAATAATTAATATTAAATGATATTTATATATTTTTTTACTGCGATATAAAGGTAATTATAAATTGATTTAAATACTTTATTATGTTATTTATATTATTTTAAAATTTATTTTATTAATTAATATGATAATAAAATTGAAAATTTTAAAATAAATCATAATATTTATTTTTAATATATTTTTTTTTTAAAATATATAATTATAAAGCATTACTATTTACATTTACTTAAAAATATATCTTTTTTTTAAATAAATTTTTAACTCAAAAAAATCAAATAACAAATTTAAAAATAATTTAATGAATTTCATAAAGAAAAAATTAAAATATCATTTTGAAAAAAAATTATTTTAGGAGTCAAGAAATTCACAATCTTAATACAAAAATATAATTATAAAGCTAAAATAAAAAAGAGTAAAACGAAAAATTTACTTCATAAATATCTTAAACAATTATAAATTATTTAAATTTAAGAAAAATTTTTTGCAATTATAATAAATAAAAGAGAGTTTTATTATTGTTGATATCATCAATATTTAATAATATTTTGCTGTTAAATTATTATCTTTATATTTACAATCCAATAAATAAAATTCACTTTATATTTATCATTATATTTACAATATTCTTCAATTTTTTGTTCATTTATTATTCTTTTTTACAATATATTTTAGTTATTAACTGTTTATTATATATTATAGGAATTAAATATGAATTTTATTAAAAGGTTCTAATCATTCATCTTCTACTTTTAAACTAGCATCTGAAATATTACCTATTATTTAAATTTATCCTTCCTTTTCTTTTATTAATTGAACTAAATTTTCATCTTTTCCTTTTTGATATATTTCAAATACATATCTATTAAATGTAATATTTTTATATTATTAAATTGAAGATACATTAAAGTTTATTCACAAATATATAGAATAATTTTTATTTTTATTAATGTAATGTAATTTAATGTATTTTTAATCTAATAAAAAAATTAACATTTTGGAAAGAATTTAAGTTTTCTTTAGTTTTTTATTAATTAATTAATCCACATTTCATTAATACTCTATCAAAATTTCAAAATATGTGAATCCAATTTTATATATTATTGAATATAAAAAATATATATGTTTACAAAAATGTGAAAAACATATAAAAATTTAAATATTATATATATATTATTATTTTTTAATATTAAATCTTTATTAAATTCAAAGAAATAATAATAAATGATTTCAAATAAAATAACTTATTCTAAATAAAATATCAAAATTTCTTGCATAAATTTTTCATACATTATTTATGATTATTTTTAATATACATTATTAAAAAAATATTTATTTAAAATTTAATTGGTTCTTCAAATGGAATTGATTCATTATTTATTTCTTCA
>JAJJLH010000460.1:0-14512 GCA_023806865.1 Isotricha sp. YL-2021a
ATCCCCAATCCCCAATCCCCAATCCCCAATCCCCAAATATTAATGATGAAAATATAAAAAAGAATAATCAAAAAAATAGAAACATTAGAAAATGATATTAATGAACAAGAAAATGTGAAAAGAGAAATTACCGAACTTGAAAATAAAATAAATGAAAAGAGAGAAAAAAATAAATTGAGAGAAGAAATAGATAAAAATAAAATAAAAAAACAAAAATTAGAAGCTGAAATTAAAAAATTAAATGATACTAAATTAAATGATGATGATGAATTAGAAAGATTGAGGAAAAAAATAGAGAATTTAACAACAAATGTTAATGAAAAAGAAAATAGAAATAAAAAAGTGATTGAAGAGATTGAAAAATATAATGAAGAAATCAGAAAATTAAGATCACAAAACAATGGCTAAAAAAATATATAATATTTTAATTATTATTGAATTCAATCATCAAAAATTAAATATAATTTGGAAATTTTTAATAATTAATAAATATAAAAATTTAAGTCTAAATATTCCAAAAAATGTTTTTTATATATATTAAATTAAAATTGAAATAATTAAATAAAGCTAATTTTAACTACTCCATAACTTAATTAATTTATCACTTCCTCCAGAAGCAATGGTTCCATCATTTAATTCAACACATGAAAAAATATTACTATCATGTGCTTTTTCCTTTTCAAAAAATTTCATTAAATTTTCTTCTTCATATTTATATTTTACTAGAGAATTATTCCAATTTTCATCTATAATAGAACATAAAAATTCTCCATTAAAGCATTTATAAATTGAATAAATATATTTAGAACCAAGAATATTTTTAATAACTTGATGATTATTAATATTAATTAAATAAAAACCTTTAGAATTAGTTCCACCAACACATAATAAATTATCATTTAATAAACACATTGTTTGAAATCCAAAATCAGTTTCAATATCATTTATTGTTGTAATATTCGTATAATTATTCCCATTCCAAAATTTAATTGATTTATCACCAACTGATGAAGTAACAAATTGATTTTTATTTAATTTTTGAATATTACTATATGTAAATGATTTTTGAAAAGGAATATTTGTAATACAATTAAATTCATTATTATCATTTAAAATCCATACTTTCATTAAATTATCTTTTGATATTGAAATTAATTCATTTTTTCTTATTTCTATTACTTTCAAAACACAATCATTATGTCCTTTTAAAGTTTGTTCAATTTTATATTTATCTTCATCAATTAATTTAATTATTTTCATAGTTTTATCTGCAAAACAAGTTATTATTCTTCCATCTGATAATTCAGTAAAAGAATAAATCCAATCTGAATGAGGTTTAATTGATATTTGAAGTTCAAATGATTCTTTTTTATATATATTTAAATTACAATCATCTGAACATGATGCCAATCTTCCATCATTTAATTTTGATAAGTGATTTATGTATCCTGTATGATTTTTAAGAGTTTTAAAATTTTTTTTTAAGGTATTTGGTTCTTTTTTTTTTGGCTTTTTTTCTTCTTCTTTTTTTTCTTTTTTTGATTTTGAAATATTTTCTTCATGATAATCTTCTAATATTTTTATTTTTCCTTTTAAATCTTCTATTTCTTTATTTTTATTTTGTAATTCTTCATATACTATATTTATACTTTCTTTAATAGAGATATTTTCTTCTCTTATTAATTTAATTTCTTCTATTAATATATCAATAATATCTCTATTTTCTTTTCTTTTTAAATTAAAAATTATATTAGGTGATAATTTTAATATTAAATTTTTATTATCTTCTTCTATTTTAAATTCATTTTCTTCTATTGTTTTAATAATCATATTTATAATATCATTTACATTATTTACAGATTTAAATAATTCTTTTTGATATTTATAATAAAAAGTATTTTGATACGTATGATATGAATGAATAATATTTAAATTAAAAAAATCTATAGATGGTTCAATCATTAATTTCCATTCATCATTATCATACTTAAATTTTTTTTCGATATTATCTGGTATAGAAAGTTCTATTGATATATCATCCATATCAATCGACATTTTTAAATAAATATTAATATTTTAAATAGGCATTTTTAAATTTTGTTTTTATTTATTTTTTTTTATTGGTGAAAAAAAATGAATTTTCTTTTTAACAAAGATTTAATTTCTATAAAATTAAAAAAAATAAATATTATAATTAAAATAATTAATACTTTAATATTATTTATTTTTTAAAACTTAATATTTTATATAATATAATGATTAATTTAAAAAATTTCATTCAAATTTTTATATAAATATATGAAAAATATTGTTTTTAATATAAATGATTTATAAGTAAAATATATTTATTAAAAAAAATATTTCAATTATAAAATATATAAAAACAATAATTTAACATCTTTCAAAAACAGTATATAAAGTTTCTGTATCAATGATTTTCTCACAAATAGAATTTTCTTTTAAATTTTTCCTAATTATAAAATTATTATTTTTAATATTATATAAAATAATATCTCTATAAAATTTTTTTGTAAAATCCTCTCCTTCTTTTTTTAAATATTCAATATATGAAATAGATTGATAATAACAAAAAATTCTTAAACTATCCAATATTATATTCATATTTTCATTTTGTTGAATATTATTATTATTATTATTTTGTTCATTAAAAAATATTAATTCCATTATTGAGTAATAAATGAGTGGAATATATGACAAAAAAAATTTTATATATGTTTTATTTGAAAAAAAATTGCATATTTTAATATTTTGTATTGAATTATTATTATCTATTTCAAAAAAGTCTTTTATTAAAAATTGTAATTTTTTTATTATATTACTTTTTATATCGACAATATTATTTTTAATGATTTCAATTTTTTTTTTCTTTTCAGGAAAATTATTTTCAATAAATAAAATAATATTTTCCAATGAAAAATTTGATTTGATTAAAATTTTTTCAAAGAATTTTTTATTATCACCGCATAAAAAATTAAATAAAAAAAATTCCATAAGTAAATTTTTAGGATTAATAATATATAAAGATGTCATATATTGAACAAATAAATAATCATTTTGAAAATCATATCCAACAAAAAAACCTTTTTTTAAAATTTCTGTTAAATTTTTATTAATTTTTTCATCATTTTCCTCATCTATAAATATTGATTTATATATTTTTTCAAAAATTGAATTTTTAATAATTTCATGATTATAATTATTAATTTGATTTTTTTCATCATTATTATTTTTATTTATATCATTTTTATTTTTAGAACCTAATTGAGTTAATGATAAATATCTTTCAATTGAAATAGAATTTGTATCAATTCTAACTTTATCTTTTGCATAAATTATTTTATTTTCTTTTTCTTGAGAAAAAATAATATCATTATTATTTTTTGAAGAATTTGAATTTTTTTCAATATCAAATCCTTTATATTCTCCAGTATAATAATTTTTAGATTTAATTTGTTGTTGCAAATGAAATTCTAAATCATTTTGAAAACATTCTAAAATGGCATTTTCATTTAAAAAAATAATTTGAGATTTATTTGCAACAACATTAACATCAATCATATTAGATGGACAATTAATACTTAAATAAACAAAATAATTTCCATTTTTAATTAAAAATTTTAAATAAGTTTGATCAAATATTTTTTTAATTTGAGAATTTTTTACTAATCTATTATTAACAAATAAAATTAATTTTGATTTTCTAATATAAGCACTTGGTTTTGAATAATAACATTCATATTTAAAATCTTTAATTAAATTATTTAAATTAACACTTGCAATATTTTTATGTTCACCGCTAAAATTATTAAAAACATAAAGATCATCACTTAATTCTTGATTAAATAATTTAGAAGTTAACTTTTTTCTTATTTCCAAAGGCGTTTCATTTAAATTATTATTCGTAGTTAAAATTTTATTTAAATAATTTTGATTACAAATACTAAAAGAAATATCAATAAAATGAAATGCCAATTTACTAACAACATTAATAATATCTTCAAATTCAAAATTTTTATTTTTTTCAAAATTACTTTTTCTAATAATATTATTAAAAAAAAGATTTTCAACTTTTACAACAGTTCCAATATTACAAGAGATACTTTTAATTAAATTCTTATCATCAATTTTTCCATTTTTAAATACCGCCATAAATCCAATATCAGAATCATATTTTCTTGTAATTATTGTTAATTTTGAAACATATGATAAAATACTAAGTGCCTCTCCTCTAAAACCAAAAGTTACTAAATTATTCATATCATTATATGAATTTATTTTTGTTGATGAAAATCTTTGACATAAATTATTTAATGTTTCTTTATTTATTCCAGTTCCATCATCTGTTATTTCTATTAAATCTAAACCATTATTTAATAAAAGAATTGATATTTTTTTTGATTTTGCATCTATACTGTTTTCTATTAATTCTTTTATTATTGTTGATATGTGAGTGAATGTTTTATTTGAATCTAATGTATTTGTTATGTTTTCAGAAAGTTTTTTCATTTTTTTTTTTGAAAAATTAATTTTTTATTTATTTAAATTAATTTTAATTAATAGAATAAATTTATTTTTTTTTAATCTGGTAAATCTATTATTTCTAATTGAATATTATTATTTTGACAAAATAATTCTAAATTAGGAAATTTTGATTTTTCTATTAATCTAGAATAATGTTCTCTTCTTAAAAGAATATGAACAATTTCATCAGGTGATTTAATTTCTTCTTCTTTATACATTTTAATATCTTTTTCTAATTTAAAATCATAAAAATCAATTTCTTCTTCAGAAAAATTCATTTCGTTTATAATTTTATCTAATTGTTTTTTTGGAAGAGGTAAAATATGAATAAATGCTTTTATTTTAAATTCCCTTAATTCTTTCATAACATCATATAATTCAATTCCTAATCCAATATGATTATTAATATAGGAATTATATGCATATATAATTCTATTTTTTATATTTTCATCAATTAAATTATTATTTTGAATATTATTTAAACAGTTTTCAATTGTTTTTGGTGGAATAGGTAAATAATTTTCAACTATTTTATCATCTTTTTTAAAAATATCATTTAATTCTGCTTTTAAATAATTAAATTTTCTTTCAAGATGAAATTTGCAATTTATTTTTTCTATAGCATAATAAAAACATGAGCCATCACCTAAAGTTAAAATTTCATAAAAATTTGGTAATTTAGGTGTAGTAAATAAAACAATTATTCCTTTATTATCTTTTATTTTCTCTTTAATATCAATATTATATGAAGGATTAACTAAATTATATTTACTAAAATAATTAGGATAAATTACAAAATTAAAATAGTTTATCAATTTTGTTAATTTTTTTTTATTTATTTAAATTTCTAAAAAAAATTGTCAATTAATTATGGAAATATACAAAATTAATCATATATATCTTAATCAAAATAAAACTCAATTTTGTGTTTGCACAAATAAAGGAATAAGTACATTTTCAGCTCAAAATTTTTCCCCACTAAATTCTTCTAATACAAATGAAATAATATTAGGTGAAATTTCCAAAGCTAATTTATTATATGAATTAAATATTGTTGTATTTGTTGGTTCTGAAAATAATGATGAATATAATAATAAAAAGTTAGTTTTTTATGATTTAGTTAATAAAAAAGAAATTTATTCTACATTTTTTATATCTCCAATTATTGATATTAAATCAATTTTAAAATATGTTTTTGTTATAAGTAATAAAGAATTAATAGTATATTCTTATGCAAATTTAAATGAAATTAATCTTATATCTTCTATTCCTTTTTTAAATGAAAATAATTTAGGAAATGTAATTTGGAATAAGAAAGAAAATGATGATTTAAATGAAGAATTATATATAGCAATGTATGAAAAAAAAGAAAAAGATATTTCAGTAATTTCATATTTCTCAAAAAATTATTTTTATAAAAAAAATACAAAAACAATAAATTCTCCTTTTTCAAAAATCCAAAATATGTTTTATATTGAAGAATTAGATCAATTATTTTTAGTAGATGGGACAGGATGTTATATTTCATCATTTGATATTGAAACAAATAAATTAATATATAATTTATATAGAGGAAATAAACCTGGTGAAATAATTTCAATGTGTAAATTAAGTAAAAATCATTTAGCAGTTATAAATAAAAATAAAACTATTCATATTTTTGATTTAAAAGATTCAAATGGATATAATATTAAAAATATTTTATATAAAATGATGTCTTCTATTATTTATTCTACAATGAAAATTAGATTAAAAGATGTTTTTAAAGAATTTGAAAATAGTTTTTTTAATTTATATTATAATAAATATGGTTGTTTTATTTTTAATTTAGGAAATTCAAATCAAATTTATGTAATTGGATATAATGGTGTTGGTTTAATTATCAAAATTAATTTTCTGAAAAATGATTATGTCATTGTAAATCAAACTAGATTTTTTCAAAAAAATTCTTTAACAATTGGACAATCTATTGATATTAATGAAAATGATGTTGTAATTTCTTCAATATATGAAAGTAAAAATATAGAAAGTAATAAATGGGATATTATATAAGTAAAAATTTTAAATAATATAAACTTAATTCTTTAAAAAATTATTTTTTAAAAATTAAAAATAATGTTAAAAAAATTAGATGAAGAAACAATATCACAAATATGTTCAAATATATCAATTCCTTCAGTAACAGAAATAATAAAAGAATTAATGGATAATAGTTTAGATAGTAAAGCTGATACAATAAGATTAGAAATAGTAGAAGGTGGTATAAAACAAATAGTAATATGTGATAATGGTATTGGAATTAGCGCTTCAAATTTTGATAAATTATGTCAAAGAGGAACTACATCAAAATTATATAATTTTGAAGATGTTTTTAAAATTAAATCTTTAGGTTTTAGAGGACAAGCTTTAAGTGCAATTTGCTTTCTTTGTGATATTATTTTAATTACCAAAACTAAAGATGATAATAATACTTATTTAGTTACTTATAATAATAAAGGGGAAATTTTAGAAAAAAAAATTTTAGATGAAAAAAATAAAGATTTATTTTATATTCAAAGACAAATTTGGAATAATGTTTCTGGGACAATTTTAATTATTAATAATATTTATAAAAATAATAAATTAAGAAGCCAAATTTTAGAAGGAAAACAAAATAAATATATAAATGAAATAACTGAATTAATGCAATCTTATACTATTATTAATACTAATATTAAAATTGATTTTTATTCTGAAATAAATGGAGAAAATAAAGGAATAATTTCAACTATTAAAAATGATAATACAATGTTAAAAAGAATATCAATAGTTTTTGGAAAAAATTTTGCAGATAAATTATTAACTATTTCTTTTGAAAATGAATTTATTAAAATTGAAGGTTATATATCAAAAGATATTCAAAGTGGTTCAAAATATAATAAAACAAAAAGTGTTAAAATGTATTTTGTTAATGGAAGAAAAATTGATAATATTAAAAATTTTGATAAAATAGTTTTAAATACTTATAGAAAATATAATAAAGATTCAAATCCTACAAGAATTATTAGTTTAATTGTTCCTGAAGGACAATTTGATATTAATTTAGGTGAAAAAAAAAATGAAGTAATGTTTAAATATGAAAAAGAAATTTTGAATTTTTTTGAAGAAAATTTAGAAAAATTTCATGAAGAAAAAATTAAATTATTTTCTTTGATGGATATTAATAAAAATACACCAAATAAGAATATTTCTGAATTTTTAAATAGGAAAATTATTAAAAATATAAAAGAAGATGATGATAATATTGAAACAAATTTTGAAAAACTAAATAGAAATGAATTTAAATCTAAAAAAATAGATAAAATAAATTCAGATATAAAAATAAAAAACTATGAAGATAATTATAATTCATATAATAATAATACTTATAACAATGCTAATAATAATTTAAATTATTTAAATTACAATAATACTTCAGATTACGATAAAAATGAAAAAACTTTAGATTATTATGAAAATGAAAATAATTTAGAACACAATAATTATGAAAATAACTTAGATTATAATAATAATGAGAATAATTTAGATTATAATAATGATAATAATAATAATAGTAATGATGAACTTGAAATCCCTAAATTAATTAGTAAAAAAAATAAAAATAAAAATAAATCTCCAATTAAAACAACAGTTAAAAATCCAAAATTAGAATTATTAAAAAAATTTTCAACAGGAAATAATAATAAAATAAATATAGAAAATGAGAATATTTATAAAAAAGAAAGTAAAAGTGAAGTTAAACCAATAAATAAAAAACTTTTGCTTTTATCAAAATTTTCTACTCCTAATCAAAGTAAAAAAAGTACAACAATAAATCATTCTTTAGAAAAAGATTTAAATTCTTCAAAAAATTCTAATTCTTCAAATAATTCAAAAAATAATGACAATAATTTAAATATAGAAAATACTAATAATAACAATATTGATATTGATGAAGAAGAAATATATAAATTAGAGATAAATTTAATATCAATTTCAAATTTCCAAAAAAAAAATATATATTCAGAAGAAATTATAAATTTCTCTTTTAAAGAAAATCCAAAAGAAGAAAAATTAATATTAAAAACAATTGAAAAAGAAGATTTTTTAAAAATGAATATAATAGGACAATTTAATAAAGGATTTATTATTACTTCAATTAATAATTCTCTATTTATTATTGATCAACATGCATCAGATGAAAAAAAAAATTATGAAAATTTATTAAATAATTTAACTTTATCAAAACAACCAACTTTGATTCCAATTAAAATAGAAATGTTTTCAATTGCTGAAAAAAATTTAATATATTTAAATAAAGAAATTTATTCTCAATTAGGTTTTGAAATAAAAAAAGAATTAGATGATTTATATATTTTAACATTTCCTTCAATTTATTCTTATCGTTTTAAATATGAAGATTTTATAAATATTGTAAATAAATTAAAAGAAAATAATTATAAAATGAAAGAAGATAAAATTGATAAAAATGATTTTATAAAAAAATTATTTTTATCTGATAGTGTATTAAAATATATAGCAACAAAAGCATGTAGAATGTCAATTATGATTGGAGATACATTAAATGATTTAAAAATGAGAAGTATTATTAATAATATGTCAAATTTAATTTCTCCTTGGAATTGTCCTCATGGAAGACCAACAATGAGATTCTTATATAATATAAGTAATTCTCATTTAAATAATTAAATATAAATAATTAATTAAAAATTTCAATAATCTTACTTCCCAAATTTGAAAAATTAAAAATAAAAAAAGAGAAAAAAAAAAAATAAAATCCAAAAATAATATTCCTTTAAATAAAATTTTAATTAAAAAAAACAAAATATTAAAAAAAATTCATTCAAAATCAATAATTTCATTTTTATCAAAAGTACATCCCATATGTTTAATAATATTCTCAGCAACAATATTCCCAATTTTACAGGATTTTTCAATAGAATCTCCTTTCATAAAACCCGCAATAAACCCAGCTAAAAAAGAATCACCTGCTCCATTAGTATCAACAATATTTTTATCTTCAATTAAATTAGGAAAACTTTCTAAAATAAAATCCATTTTATTTCTTTTATAATCATATTTACTAACAATAACTGGATTTTTACCACAAGTTGTTATTATTAGTCTATTTTTTTCACTTAATTTTTTATGAGCTGATTCAATTGTTTTATAAATATTATCATTTTTTTCTTTCGCAAGTGATTCAATTTCTTGTAAATTTGAAAAAATAAAATGACAATTATTACAAATATCAATTATTTTATCATAAAAATTACTAATAATAAAATTTGCTCCTAATGCAATTCCAATTAAAGAATTTTTTTTATTAAATTCATTTATTAATTTCTTATAAATATTATAACTTCTTCCAATCATAAAACTTTCAAAAATTATAATATCATGTTCTAATATTTTTGATAAATTTTTTTTTATAAATTCTTCACTTACACAAGTATTATTTTCTCCTTGTAAATGTCTTTCATTATTATAAATACCAACTCCACATCTTGAACACTTTGAATTTTTTTTTATTTCAAAAATTTGATTTATTCCTAAATCATTTAATTCATTTAATATTATATTTTTTCTTTCTTCATCTCCAATTAATCCAATTAATGATACTTTATAATTTTCTTTTGTTTCTGGATTCATATTTAAAATCCATTTTGTTACTCTTAGTGAATTTTGTAATGAACCACCTGGGGCAAGGAGAACTTTTGGATTTTTTTCTAATTCATCTATGTAAGATGTATTTTTTTCTTTGAAATAATTATTTTCAAAATCGTAGTTGTATTTTATTAAAAGTTCTTTTGAAACTTCGGCTATTACATCTATGTTTATTAAACCTATTGCTATTAAGGATTTTTTTGTTTTGTTTGGAAATTCCATTTTTTTTGGAATTTTTTTTAGAATATTTTGGGAAATTTTTTTTTAAAAAATACATAAAAAATAAAAAATAAAATAATTCAAAATATAATAATTTAACATATTCATGTAATAAAAAAAAATAATTTTTAACATTTAGTTAAAATCAAAAAAAAAAAATGGAAAATGAAAACCAACAAAACCCATCATCACAAATTAGAGTAGCAATCATAGGAATATCAAACTCAGGAAAAACAGTATTATGTTCAATATTATCATCATCTCAAAATATAAATAAAAATATAAAAGAAGAAGAAAAACAAAATTCAAATTCAAAAATAAATGAATATTTAATAAAAAACACATCTCAAATAAAAAATGACATAAAATTACTAGATATGAGTGGAAATGATAAATTTGGTAAAATTACATTATATGGAATGTGTTCATTAAATCCAGATTATTGTGTTGTAGTCATTTCTGCAAATATGGGATTAACATTAACAACAAAAGAATTTATTGAAATTGCAATTATTTTAGAAATTCCTTTAATTTTTGTTATTACAAAATATAATATTACTCCTGATTTTATTTATGAAGATATTTTAAATGAAATTGAAAATTTAATTAGTGGAGATGGGATTAATAAAAATCCTAAAGTTATTTTTAAAAATGATGATATATTATCTTTAAGTAAAAATTTCTTAAATGAAAATATTTGTCCTATTTTTAATATTTCTATGGAAGATGAAAATGAAATTGAAATTTTTAAATTATTTCTTCAAAATGTTCCTTTATTAAAAAAAGTAAATAATAATAATTATGAAAAAACAATGTTTTATATTACAAATATATTCACAAAAGAAGAAGGAAAATCAAATATAATTGTAAATGGATTTTTATATAATGGAATAATAAATAAAAATTCAAAAATGCTTTTAGGACCTGATTTAAATGCTCAATTTTCTGAGATTACAATTCAATCTATTTATTATAATGATAATCCAGTTGATATTATTTATTCAAATAATATTTGTTGTTTAAGTATTGATACTCAAATTGATATTAGAAAAGGAATGATTATTATTGATAATGTTACTAAAGAAAATTATCCTAAAATTTATAATGAGTTTTCTGCTATTATTATGGTTGTTGATAATAATACTATTCTTAAACAAAATTTTATTTGTGTTTTATATTGTAGGAATATTAGACAAAGTTGTCAAATTTTAGAAATTCAACATTTTTCTATGAAATGTGGAGAAAAGGGAATGGTCAAATTTAGGTTTTTAAAATATCCTGAATGTGTTAAAGTAGGTGATAGGATTATTATTTTTGAAAGTAAAATTAGAGCTGTTGGAGTTATTATAGAAGTTTAATAAATGTTTTTTTAAATATTTATATTTTTATTATTAATTATAAATCCAAAAATTATTTAATTTTTTAAATGATATTTTTGATTATATTATTTATATATTTTTATTCAACAAAATCAAATAATAATTAAAAAAAATTAAAAAAATCCTTTATACCAACTCTTTATTAAATTAGATAAAAATTAAATTTATAAATTATGTATTACAAACAACACAAAGATTTTATTATATAAGAAATATGAAATTAAAATTTCTACTAATTTAAAAGTTGAGCTTCAGCATTAATTAGTCTTAATAATTTTAAATCTTCAAAAGTAATATCATCCTTATTTCTAATAGAATTATAAGCATTATAAACTTTATCAATTTCTTTTTTACCTATTTTTCCAAAACTAACTTGTCCATTTTCAAATTCTTTATAAATAGCAGTAATTTCTTTTTTATTAGTTTTCAAAGGCGGTTTTGCTAAATAATCAATAAGTTCAATTTGTTCTTGATCAAAAATACAATATTTAAGTAAATCAATTTCTTGCATTCCTTTAATATAATTAAAAACTTCTAAATAATAATGTATTTTATTTTCTGCTTTTTGTAATAATTCAAATTTTCTCTTTTGATATTTATTTGACCAATAACAAAATGAAGTATAAACAGCAGAAACAACACCAATTTTAGCAAAATCTTTTTCTGCTTCCTTAATAATATTTTCATCATTTTTTGAAGTAGGATTATCAATTTTAAATATAACTTGTTTAGAAGGATTATTTTCATTTATATTATTTTCAGTATTTAAATTCATATTTGTAGTTATTAATTGTCTTTCAGTTTGAATATTATTATCATGAGTATTTGATTGTTCATTACTAATTGATTGATTATTACTATTTAAATTATTATTATTATTTGAAATATTCATATTACTACTTGATGATAAACTTTCACTTGATGAAATTTCTCTTTTTTTTCTACCATAATTTTCTATATCTAAAGAAGGAATTGAAGAAATACTATAATTAGGATTTCTTATATTTTCACTTGGATTTTTTTTTGGAGAATTTAATAATTGAATAATATCTCTTTGAATTGGTTTAACATTAATATTATTATCATTTGCATTATTTTTTATATTATTATTATAATTAAAATAATTATTTAATTTTTGAGAATTATATGGATTAATATCACTTTGATATTTTGATTTTGGACGATAACCAAATTTTTTATTATCTAATAAAGTCATTATACTTTTTCTTTTTGAATAAACTTTTCCTGTACTACTTCTTTCAATTTGAAAATTTGATCTCCTAATTAAACTCATTACTTCATTATTTAATTTATCTCTATTAAATACAGTTAAAAAATAATCAACATCATAATTTTTACTTCCTTTAATTTTTAACATTTTATGAATTAATTTATTATTAATTGCTTGTCTTTCCATAACATTAATTAAAAATAAAGTAACTAATAATATTTCTTCTAAAATTCCAGTTAAATCAGCAATAAATGAAGGTAATTTTTGATATTTTCTACTTAAACAAAGTACTTTAGAACTAACTTTTAAAATATATTTTCCAACTAAATTTTCATTTAAATCTGCTCTAGAAGAAATTAAATGAAATGAATCTTCATTTTTATCAAAAGTAGCTCTAATATAAGTATTTTCATTAGTAAAAAATAAATTTTCATCATTAGTAAATTCGATAGTAGATAATAAAATTTCAGAAGTTTTAATAAAATTTAAATCTAATCCTTTAACAAGATAATTAATATAAACAGGTAAAGGTTTACTTCTATTTTGATAATGAATAGCAGTATCTAAAAAATAAATATCCATTTCAATTGGATTATGTTGCATAAAATATCTAACTTCTTCTAAATTATTCATACCATATTCAGTTAATCTAACTTCAAGTTCAATAAATTTATAATAATAATCAGTATATAAACCATCAAGTGTAAAATTTACTGATTCATTTAAAATTGGACATAACATTCCTCCAACACCATTCATATCAAAAGATGAATTTACTAAATCAAAAAAATCTGAATGAGTACATTTTTTTAATCCAAAAGGATATTCATAAATTTCATCAACACCAATCCATTCTTTTATTTTAATTGAGAAATTAAAATATTTTCCAGCATCATAAATTGCAGTTTTTGCATCTTCTTGATATTGAATTCCAAATCCTAAATTAAATTTTATATCTGTTAAATTTATATATGGTTGACTTTCTATTATTTTATTTGAATAAATAAATTCAATATTTTGTCTTGTTATAAATGGAATTCCAACATATATTGAATATGTTATTGAGAGAATTAAAAATAATATTGTTGTAATTCCACCTATTAATGATTTGTATTCTATTTCATTGTTTATACGAAATGTTACAAATGTTCCAAAATTATCACATTTTTTTATGAAATTTTTTAGTTTTTTACAACAATTTCCCATTTTTTTATAAGAATAAATTATTTAATGAAATATTTATAAATGTGTTAATTAAAATTTTTTCAAATAATTTATTTTTTATTTACAATAAAAATAATATTATTTTTTATTTAATTATATTGTAATTATAATTTAAACATTTTCTTTTTATTATTTTTTTCATTACATTTTATTTTATCTTTTATTTAAAAAATAATTTGATTTTTATTTATTTTTTTTAAACATTTTATAT
>JAJJLH010000461.1:0-14467 GCA_023806865.1 Isotricha sp. YL-2021a
AAATGATTCCAAAAATTAATTTTATTAATTAATATTGTATAATATAATATATAATTAATTCTTCATTATTATGAAAAAAACATAATTAAAAAATATTTTACAATTTAATCATTCAAAATTAATTAAAAAAAATCCTTTTTACTTCAAAAAATAAAACCTTCAAAACAAAAAAAAAAAAAAAAAACTTTTATAAAAATTTATTAAATAACAAATAATAACAATTTATAATAAATCAAAAAAAAAAAATCTCCTAAAAAATTAAATCAAAAAAAAAAAAAAAAAAACCAATCAAAAAATTTTTTAATTCTTTCCTCTAACTTTCTTCGAATTACTTCTCTTACTAGAATTAGTAATATTCTCAAGTTTTTCAATATTAACAGTAGCCAAGACTTCAGTACTTCCTCTTTTTTGAGGTCTAACAAAAGTAACAGCTAAAGTATCACTTTTTTTTTGTGAGACAGAATCAACATAATTTCTCTCATTAACTTTAATATCAGCAAATCCAGCTAATTTAGCATTAGCTTCAACTTGTCTTGCATCATAAACTTGCATAACTGAAACTGGTTCATAAATAATAATTTCTGCTGTTGCTCCAACTTTCATTTTTGTAAAGAGATTTAATAAGAAAAATGGTGTTATATCATCAACTGGAGTATTCTTTATTGTTACTGATGTAAATTGACCATTTTGAAGTGATTTTATTGTGTTTAAATGAGATGGATGAACGTAAAATATGTTGTCTAATCCACCGTATGTGTCTTCTGAATCTATTATTAATTCATTTGTTTCTGGAGGTTGGGTTTTGGACATTTGATTTTTTTTTTTATATAATTTTTTTTTTTTTGGGGTTTTTTAATTTTTTTTTATATTTATATTAGAAATATATTGGTGTTAAATATTTAATTATTTTTTTTTTTTTTTTATTTTTTTTTTTTTTTTTTTTTTTTTTTTTGTTTTTGCGTTTTTTTTTAGTTTTATTTTTTTTTTTTTTTTTTTTTTTTTTTTGTTGTTTATTTTGATTGTTTTTAAATTAAGATGAGATAATTTTATACTTTAATGAAAAAGAAATAATTTTTAATTTTTTTCATTTTGAAAAAAAAATAATTTAACTCATTTAAAATATAAATAAATAGAATTAGAAAAGAAAAAAAAAAAACATAATTAATCCACATTTACTATTTATAATTTCTAACAATAATATATCATTTTTATTAAAATAAAATATATATCAATAATAAAAATAATACTTTTAATTTAAAAAATACAACAAGCTTTTTCTTTTTTAATATAAACAATTGTAGATTTATTTTCAGAATAATTCAAATCAAAAATAGCATAAACAGGTTTATGATCACTATATTTAATTTCATTTATACAATTATATTCACATAATTTTAAATCATTAATTTTTTTAACTTTATAAAAAATCCTATCAGTAAAACTAGGGATTCTATTATTTAAAACATAATCATCACTTTCTTCTTTATATTTATAAGTAGGAAAAAAATGTATTTCTCCTTCTTCAAAATTATTAATATCAATTCTATTTGATTTTATTTCTTGAGTTAATTGATCTAATTCTTTTAATTTAAAATAATTTTTATCATGAATCATTTTTAAAATTTCATCTTTATTACTATTTAAATTATAATTAAAATCTCCAGTCCAAAAAACAATATCAAAATAATCTGTTTTATTTATATTATTATTTTCAATAATATTTTTATTATCTTCATAAGGAGTAAAAATTAATTCTTGATTAATTCTTTTAAAATCATCATTTCTTTTTTGAATATATTTATAACCATGAGTAAGATGACAACAAATAAAACATAATTTCTTATTTAAATATTCCATAGCAACAGCAACTGCTCCTTTATTTGACATAACATTTAAAAAACCAGTTTTAACTTTTGAAACTTGTAAATTTTTAAATTTATTTTTAATTTTAAAATTTACAAAAACTGAAATATGAAAAGCAGATAAATTTTCATTTATTAAATTAATATATTCATCTCCAAAATATTCTTTTAATAAATTTATCCATTCATCTTTTGAATCATTAAGAAAAGAAGCAGAAATTGATCTCATACATTCTTGAGTACTTATAATATACATATCATAATTTTTATCTTTTGGTAAAATTATTTCTAAATGATTTTTTAATGGCATTTTTCCATGTATATTCCATGTTAATATATATATTTGTAAATCATTTTTTATTTCTTTTGTAAGTTCAATTTTCTTATTTTTTATTATTTTATTTAGTGATGACCATGTTTTTGGAATTTGATTTAAGGAAGAATTTTTTATTTTCATTTTTTTTTTTTTTTTGTGATTGATATAATTAATTTAAAAAATAAAAATAATAAATTTTCTTTTTTTTTTTTTTATTTATATTAAATTTTTATTTTATATTTTAATTTTAATGTCTGAAATTGAATCTTCAATTGGAAAAATGAATCAAAATGAAATTGAAAATAATCAAAATTTATTTGACAATCAAAAAAATGAAATTAATGAAAAAAATAAAAATGAAATTTTAGAAAAAAGTAAAGTAACAATTCCAGAAGAAGCAAAAAGATTAAAAGTAGAAATTGATTTAGATAATTGGAAAAAAACAGAACAAATAAAATTTAAAGCATATTTACGTCAAATTGAATATGATTATGTAACAAAACTTCAAAATGAATTTAAAAAAAAAGAAGATGAAAGAGAAAGAGAATTTAAACAAAAAATAAATGAAATTAATTTATTAAAAAATCGTCTTTCAAAAAAAGCATCTGAATTAGAATCAAGAGAAAATAAAATAACTTTAGTAGAAGAACAATTAAAATTAAAAATAAATGAAGTTTCTAAACAATTAGTAAATAAAGATGATGAAATTACTTATATTACAAATAGATTTAAAGATGAAAAAAATCTTTTACAAAAAGAAAAAATAAATCTTCAAAAAAATATTGAAAATTTAAAAAAACAATTAGAAAATGTAAATACTAATTTTAAAAATTATAGACAAGAAATTGAAGATTCTCCTGTAAGTTTATTAAAAAATGAAATAAATAAAAAACAAATTTTATTAGAAGAAGCAGATAAAGAAAAAAAAAGATTAAATAATGAATTAACAAATGCAAAAAATATAAATGAAAAATTAAAAAATGATTTAATAAAAATGAAAAGAGCATATGAAGATGATAAAGAAAATATGTATAAACAAAAAATGGAAGAAATAGAAAAATTAAAATTTGAAATTTATAATCAAAGAGAATCAAAAGAAGAATTAAATGAATTAAGAAATTTAAAAGAAAAAATAGCAAATTCAACTGGAATGAATGGAGCAGGAACACAAAATTTAAATACAGTAAATCAAAATTTTTCTACTTTAAATAATAATTATAATAATACTATGCAACAAAATAATTTAAATAATGTAAGTCAACAATCAATTAATCAAAATCAACCTCATAAAAGATTATTTAAAATTATTTCTTATAATAGAAAAGATAAAATTAATGAATATGATGCTAAAAATGAAATTGAAAGATTGTCTAAAGAAAGAGATATGTTATTAAATGGAGTTTATCAAGAAAATGATCCTATTATTGTACAACTTGAAAATAAAATTAAAAGGTTATTACAAAGTTCACAAGAAAATTATTAAAAAAGTTTTTTATTTAAAACTGTTTAATTTTTTTTTAAATGATAATTATTTTTTAATAATTTTTTTTATTTTTATTATAATTAAGATTTATTTAAGGTTCCTTTAATTTTATA
The DNA here is from genome assembly GCA_023806865.1 of Isotricha sp. YL-2021a. Taxonomy (NCBI): domain Eukaryota; phylum Ciliophora; class Litostomatea; order Vestibuliferida; family Isotrichidae; genus Isotricha; species Isotricha sp. YL-2021a. Next base: position 3,775 of record JAJJLH010000461.1, read on the forward strand.
ATTTTTATTATTAAATTTATTATTACTATCATTTTAATAATAAATAATTTTTACCCTTTATTAATTTTTACATTTTTATTTAGATAAAAAGTTAAATTTCCTTTTGTTGTTCCTATTTTAATTATATCATTAATTCCATATTGTAAAGTTTCTTCATTATTTATATACCAAGCAAACATTTTATAATTACCTTTTTGAAGGAATTTAAGAACTATATTGAAATTTTCTTTTCCTATTTTTTTATTATTTATAAATAAATGTGAATAATTATTTTTACTATGATTATAATTATTATTTATGTTATTATTATTGTTTTTTATTTTAAACATATGTTCTCTATCATCTAATTCTTTTTTTATTTCATTAAATAATTCATTTTTATCTATTTTAGAATTTATATTTTTTGTATAAAAAGTATTATTTGAAGTTTTAATATTTATATTTTTTTTTTCAATATTTTGAGCTTTTCTAATAATTTTATTAATAACATTGTTATTAGAAACTCTGTAATTAATATTATTAATAGGATTATAATCGCTTAATATATAATTAAAATATTCTAAAACATCCAATAAATATAAATTATTTATATATTTAGTAAAATTAGATAAATTAAATTGATTTGTTTTTTCTGATTCATATTCAGGAAAAACTAATTTGGTTAAAATTTCTTTAATATCATCTAAAAGTAAATCATCTAAAGGTTTAATTTCCATTTTAATTTCCTCATTAATAAAGAAATTATCAAATATTTTAGATAAATCATTTTTCTCACATAAAATTGTTGATTTTTGTGAATCATATTTATTACATAGTTTCTTTAAATAAGCTTCTTCTCTATAAAATTCTTTATTTATTTTAGTTTCTAAATTAGAAACAAGTGGAATATTTATAAAATTTTCAGTAAAAATTTTTTTATTCAAATTTTTCAGTTTAATATTTTTATAAAGAGTAATATTAAAATCATTCATTAAATTATCTTTCTTTTGAATTTTTTGTGTTCCATTATAAAAAGAAAATTCTTGTTTTTTATTAAATGATACAATTAAAAGTTTATTATCTTCTTCATAAATTTCGGCATAATATGAATGAGAATTTATTGAATAAAAATCAGGGGATAAATGTAAATTTTGAGTAAAATTTAAATATTCAGCCATTTTTTTTGAGAAATTTTGATATAAAGAATATACATTTTCTGTTTCTGCTCCGTCAAGTAAAAAATTTTCTTCAATTTTATTTTTTGTTGTAAATGATATTTTTGACATACAATTATAAAAAAAATAAAATTAATTTACTAATTTAATCATAATTCCATATAAAATAATCAGATAAAAAAAAGAATTGATTAAAATTTTTCCTAAAATCTCAAATAAATGAATTCTAAATTGTAATTTTATTTATTGAATTAAAAAATACATATAAAATATTAAATTTATATATTGAATAATCAATTAATATATTATTTTTTAATCCCAAATCCCCAAAATATTTAATTATATTTTAATAAAAAAATTTTAACAAAATAAAATATTTTTTCTTCAATAAATTAATGAAAACAATTTCTAAGGGAATAATATCTAATAATTTTTCAAAATATACATTAAAACAATTTTATATTAAAATCTTAAAATTTATATAAACAAATAACCAAAATGAATAAATAATTAAAACATTCAATATATAAAAAAACTTCCAATTTTTTTTTATCCAAATAAATACATACAAAATTATTTATTTTAAATTTTAAAAAAAATATTTTTTATTTTAAACTTTGATTATTATCAAAATTATCATCTTTTTGAATATTTCTCGAATTTTTTTTTTTAAATTTCCCCGAATTAGGAATTTCATTATTAAAAACTCTTCCACCATTATAACCAATATTACTTGGTTTTTTTTGATAACCACATTCAACATTATCAATATCACTTCCATTTTCATATAATTCTTCATTTTCGATTGGAAATAAATCAAGATTATCACCTTTTTCAAATATTTCTCTTTGAATTGCATTAATATCAGTATTATTATTATTTTGTAATATTATTTCTTTTGAAGTATGAGATTTTGAAGGAAATTTATTATATTGGAATTCATTTTTTTCAAATTTATTATTATTATTGTTAAAAATGTTATTTGGACTTATTAAATGATTGTTATTATTATTTTGAATATTTTTTGTTAATTGTATATTTAATGTTATATTATTGTTTATATTTACATTTTGGGTTTTTTCTTGGAATTGAAATGGATTAAGTGAAACATTACTTAAATTTGAAAATTGTTTTTGGAAATCAAAACTATTCATATTATAAAAATTATTAAAATTTCCAATTGAACCATTACTTTTTAATGATGCTAAAACACTAAAAGTTCCATTATTATTTATATTATTATTCATTGTATTTCCAATTAAATTTGTATTTATTGTACTTGTATTACTCATCATATTAGTAGGACTAGTAAAAATATTATTACTTTTTCTCAAAATAACATTATCTGAATTATTATTATTAACATTCTCATTAGTAGAATTAACATTATTACTAATACTATCATCTTTCTCATCATTAATATTTTCAATAACATTACTTTCATTAACAATAACATTTTCATTAATATTAATATTTAAATTTTTATTATTATTTTTATTATTATTATTAATATTAATATCATTCTTTCCTTCTTTCTTTATTTGTACAATTTTCTTCAATTTAACATCAACACCATCAATAAACTTTTCAATTTCTCCATCAGTCATAGGTTTTTCCCTTAACAACTTTTCCTTAGCTTTCTCAGTAGCAAAATCTAAATAATCCAAAAGTGTCTTTAATTTAATTTTAGCAGAAAATTTTTTTTCTTTACTTTGAATAAAACTAGAAGCAATTTTCCTTAACTGACTAAAAAATCTATTTTTAATAGAATTTTCAGTTCTTTTATTAAAAATAGGTATAATCTTTTTCCAACTTCCTCCATATTTCTTATAAAAAACCATAATTAAAAAATCTTCTTCACTACTCCAGCTTCCTTTCTTAACATCAGGATTTAATGAATTATTCCAATGTTCTCTACATTGTTTCCCACTTCTTCCAGGAATTCCTTCAGCACAAAGAGTCCATTTTGTAGCTCCATGCTTTTTAACCCAATCATTTAATTTTTGATCTTCTTGTGTTGTCCATGGTCCTTTTACTAAACCAGGTTGAAGTATTTTTGTCCAACGATGAAGACATTGTATTGGTGAACGACCTGGTACATTTTTAGATATTGTTTTCCAATTACGACAATTGTATAATTTTACTAAAGATGAAAGAAGTTTGTCTTCTTCTGTTGTCCATTTTCCCTTTTTTGATGATGGGGAATTGGAGGATGAGTTAAGGGAAGAGTTTCTTTTACGTTTTGAGTTGTGAAGAGGTTTTTTAGGTTGAGGTTTGGGTTTTGTACGCTTTGCCATTTTTTTTTTTTTTTTTTTTTTAATTTTTTATTTTTTTTTTTTTTATTGATATTTTTTCTTTTTTTTTTTTTGAATAGAATATTATAGTTTTTTTATTTTTTTTTAAGTAGGTGTCATGAGGGTTTTTATTAAATAAAAAATTGGTTTATTTTATTAAAAAAAATATTATGTATTTTTTTATTATTTTTTATTGATTTGGAATATTTTGATTATTAAATGTTCCTTGAGGATTCATTTCTCCTTCTTCTCCATAATTATTCCCTTCATAATTATTATTATAATTATTATTCTCATCATAATTATCATAATGACCATTATTATCATCATAATATTGATCTTCATCTCCTTTTCTTGCTAAATTAGTCTGAGCATTCTCATCATCTTCTTCAATTTCTCTTTGATTATAAGTATTATTATATTTCCTCGGTTCAAAAGTAAAATAATTTTCCCCAACACCAAAATTCATTAAAATAAAATTATTCAAATCTTTCAAAATAACTTTCCTACCATCTTTACTTAAAACAACACTTTGTGTATAAAAATTAGAAGGTAACTCAATAACAGAAATAGAATCCATTTTAAATAAATAAACTTTAGAAGTTTCACTACAAATATATAAACAATTCATATTAGGAGCCCAAGCAAAATTAGTAACTTCATTTTTTAAAATAATAACACTATGTAAATTCAAAGTTACTAATTCCCAAATAAAAATAACATTCCCAATTGAATCATCTTTACTAGCAATAAATAATGAATCTTCACTAATACAAAAATTCCTAATTCCTTTTTTTATATTTTTATCAGTTGGATGTGCATTTTTATAATTTAAATTAATAGGAGGATTTAAATGAATAAAATGACTTTCTCCATTTTTTTTCGGAGTATCTTCCTCAAAATAATAATTAACTTTATCACTTTTTAAAATAGGATAATGATCAAATTCACAAACACCAGTAAAAGCAACAGTATTATAAACACGAATAATATGATCAAAACATCCAATAATTAAATAATGTCCATTAGGTGTAATTTTACTTAATCGAATTCCTAATTTATATTTATAAGGTTCAATTACTTTTATTAAATCTCCTGAAAGAGAATAAATTAATAATTTACAAATATAATGTGCATCTGTTATTATAATTGATGATAAATCATGTGTGAATAATACATCTTGTAAATCTTCAGAAGCACATTCAAATTTATTTACAAAATCCCATGTTTGTGTATAGTAAATTTCAATCATATCTTTTGCATTTTTTTTAGTACAAATTACCATAAAATTTTTTAAATTACTAAAATCAATTCCCTTTCTTTCATATTTAGGTAAATAAATTATTTTCTTTGATTTATTATTTAATGATCTAACAAATAATTTAGTATGATTTTGACAATAAATTAAAATATTTTGACTATTTGGTGTAAATCTACCATATGATATTCCTTCCATTCCTTCATCTACTCGACAAATCCATTTTGGTTTTCTTACTTGTTTTATTTCTATTAAACCTCTTTTATATAAACCTACCATTATCATTGTTGAATCAGGGGACCATTGAACATTTTCTATAAAATCACAAAATGAAAATTTTTGAACTTGTTTTAATGTTGATGAATTATATATTATTACATCTAAACTTTTTGATATTGCAAAATATTGAGAATCTGGGGAAAATGTCCCTATTCCTGAATAGGAAATTGCATTACTGAATGAAATCATTTTTTTTTTTTTAATTTTGAAAAATAATTTTTAATTGTTATTAATTAATCACAATAATTAATTTTTTATTATAAATTTTTTTTTAATATTAATTTTTGTTAAATGTAATTTTTTAATTATAATTTATTTGTAGATTTAAATAACTTAATATGATTAAAATATTTATTACATTTAATTTTTTCATTTTTATAATTCTATTAATTAATTCATAAAATTAAGAAATTTTTATTTTATAATATATAAAATTACATTATTTTATTATCTAATGCTCCATTTGAGGATAATTTTTTTTTTGGATTTATAAATCTAGGATTTATTGCACTATTATTAACTGTTATATTCTTTTTATTAAAAAACATATTTTCATTTATATTTCTAGTTTTATTAATAAATTTAACAGAATGAATATTTAAATAACTATTATTATTTTTTAAATAATTTTTAATATCTAAAAGTAAATTTTCTAATTTATTTAATTCTCTTAATTCCTTATTACTAATTGATTCTCTTCTAATATTTATATTTTTATGTGATATTTTATTTGAATTAAAACCACTTTTTGGTGTTTTTATTTTATTAATATTATTATTATCATCATTTATATTATTTGAACTATGATTACTCGCAGTATTACTATTAGAATTACAATTATATATATTTAAATTTGAAATATCTTTTTGATTATTATTATAATTATTAATATTTTGATTATTAAAATTTTTTTTACTATTATTACTATAAGATATTTTATTTTTTACAGTTTTAATAATTTTTAATTTAGAAGTTGATTTATTATAAAGAGATTTATCATATAAATTAATTTCAGTTTTATTTTGAGAATTATTTGCATTTACAGTTCCATTATTTAAAGAACCACTTTGATTATTATCACTATAAGTTCTTTTACTTTTTCTTTTTGAATCATTATCTATTGTTTTTTTTGGGGAAATTCCAATACATTGTTGATATAATTGTTTATAATATTTAACTTCTTTTTTTAATTTTTCAGACTCTTCTCTTATTTGATTTTCTGATATAATTGCATTTGATAACTTCTTTTCTAATAAAGATATTGAATTCTTTAAAGATTGAATTAAATTTTCTTTTGTTTCAAATTCTAATTTTTGTTTTTCTATAAATGAAACTTTCTTTTTTAAATAACTTGGATTTTTTGATTCTTCAATTAAAACTAAATTTAATCTTTCTATTTCTTTTATATAAAGAGTAATTTGTTTAAATAATATTAAAAAAAGTCTATTTTGATTATGAGATAAATCACTTTGTGTTGAAGATAAAATTTTTTCTGTTTCTAAATAAAATTTTAAATTTAATTGATCAATATTATATTTAAATTTTGAAGTTCCATCTTTATAAAATAAATTTAAATTATTATCGTTTATTACATCTAACATATTACTTATTGCATTTTGAGTTTTTACATTATGCGCATTACTTAAATTATGAATTGAAGGTGATTTACATTTCGGTTGACTGAAGGAACTCATTTAAATATTATTTTTAATGTTTATTTTTTAAAAAAAGTAAAAAAAATATTTTAAATGAAATTTCAATTCCTAATTTAATATTTATTGAATATATATCTTTAAATAATTTTTGTTTTTATGATTTTTTGTTTTTTATTTATTTATGAACTCCTTGATGATATATCATTATTTGAATTCATTATTTTATTTTTTTAAAATTTATTATTAAAATATTTTTTAAAAATGAATAATAATGTCAAAAGAAAAAACTCTAAAATAAAAATAGATGCAATAACTAATAATGATAAGAAAAAATTAAATAAAGAAATAAAAGATAATAATCTTTTATTAAATGAAAAATATACAAATAATATGATAAACATAGATATAAAAATACCTCAAAATAAATTAAAAGGAAAAAATATAAAATCACTTTTACCTCCATCACAAAATTCACAAAAACGAGGATCAAGTATTCAACAATTTAATAATTCACAATTTAGTTTAAATAGTAATAATACAAATAGTACTAATAAAGATATTGTTAAATTATCAATTAATAATATTGAAAAATTATATAAAGAAACAAATAATAAAATTCAATCTTTAAAAATAGAAAATTTTACAAATAATAATTTAGATGATATATTAAAGAATGAAATTATATTTTTAAAAACTAAAAATGAAATATTAAAATTAAAAGCAAATTTTTATGAAACTGTTTTTTATTCTATAAGAAGTTTATTAGATAAACCTGAAGATAATTTAAAAGAATTTTCTAATAATGAAATTCCTGAAGAAGTTAAATTATATATTTCAAATTTAAAAAATAAAATTATGTGTATTTTAAATCAAAATAATCAACATTTTTATGAGAATTTAAATTTTATTTCTAATGATAATTCAAAAAATATGATTTTTACTTTTGATAATATTTGTGATAATAAAGAAGAAATTATATCAAAGAAATGTTTAAATACTATTAATAATATTGAAGATAATTTACAAAATTTATTAAATTGTATTAATGATTTTTTAAATAAAGAAAAAGAAAATGAAACAAATGAAAATGAAGATAAAGAAGTTTATATGGATTTTTATAAAATTAAATCTGAAATTATAAAAAATACAAAAGAAATTATTTCATTTTATTTATTAAGTGAAAATTTCAATTTTGAATTTAAAAAAACTAAATGTTCCTTTTTTACAAATGATGAAGTTACCCAACATAAAATAAAAGAAAGAAAAATAAAAGTAAATAAAGAATGTGATGAAATGATAAATCCTTTAATCCATAAAGTTTTAACAAAAAAGAATAAAAATGATATTATTAAATATATAAATAATTTAATATCATTTTATGAAAATATTCAAAAAGTAAATGAAATTGAAAATAGTAATTTAAAAGATTTAAATAATAGATTAATGTTACAAATTAAAAATTTAAATATAAAAATAAATAAAATATCCGAAGAATTTTTTACTAAAAGTACAAATTCAATAATAGGATTAACTGAATTAATAGAATATTTAAATAATAATAATTCAAATAATATAGAAAAAGTAACATTTTCATTATTAAATACCCAAAAGCAAAATATAATAGAATTAATTATTGCATATAATCTTTTAAAAGACGACATTAAAAATTTAAATTTAACCTTTAATTAAAAAAAATATAAAATATATAAATAAAAATATAATTATAATAAAAATTATAAAAATTATATTATATTAATCTAAATCATTACTAAAATACCATAAAAAAAATAAATAAAAAATCAATAAAAACCAAATAAATAACCAAAAAAAAAAAAAAAAAAATCAAATAAATAAAAAAAAAATGGAAAAAGACCCAAAAGAAAAACCAAAAAATGACTCAGATTCAGAAAGTGAAAATTCTCAAGACGAAATAGACACATCAACATTATGTCCCTACAAAAAAGTAACAAATTTCTTCTCTGGAATGTTCTCTTCAAAACCATCATGGCATCCAAAAATTCCTGAAAACATAAAAACAGAAGATTCAAAAATAATTTCAGAAGATAAAGAATCATTAGTTGACTCAGATGATGATTTAGAAAAAGAAGATGATAGACCAAAATGTCCTTTTGGTTTTACAAGTAAGAAACCAAGAAAAAAATCAAAAAAAAAATCAAAAAAAGAAAAAGAAAAATGTCCTTTTGGTTTTACAAGTTCAAAAAATGAAAAAGAAGAAAAAAATGAAAATTTAGAAAATGAAGAAAAAGACTCATCTCCGAAAAATGATGATAAAACTTGTGATACTGATGATGATTTATCAAGTGAAGAAGAAGAAGGTCCTAGAACAAGTTCTCATTTAAATAAAGGAAGAAGAGATCCTGTAAATAAACATTTTAATCAATATTATGAAATTCCTTGTTTTGGTGCTTATGATTTTATTTTCTTTATGAGAGGAAGTTTAACTACTGAAGAATGGTTAAAAAAAACAGAAAAATTAAGAAAATATCCTCGTCATATGAAATATACTCTTTTCTATCAAGCACAAGAAAAATTACAAAAAGTACATGAAGCTGAATTTCCAAGAGTTTTTTTCATTTATGATGATATAAAACAAAAAGCTAATAGATTATATAAAAGAAAAAAATATAAAGAATGTATTGAACATTGTACATATGCATATGGATTATTAAAATGGATTCAATTTAAAGATAAGAAAAGACAAAGTGAATTTGTAGTAAAACCATCATTAGATGCAGTTTTAGATGAAGAAATAGAAGAAAAACATGTTTATTTAGATGATGTTAAAGTAGAGGAAGATTCATATAAAGCTTGTATAGTATTTTTATTAGAAATGTTAGCTTATGCTCATATGGAAATGAGACAATATCATTGTGCAATAGAATGCCTTGATGAATGTGCTGAAATTGCTGAAGATAAAGTACCTGATATTTACTTTAGAAGAAGTCAAGCTAGAACTTATAATCGTTATTCTAATGATAATGAATTAAATTTAGCTCTTGAAGATATTGATAAAGCTATTAAATTAAAAAATGAAGAAAGTATTTATAAGGAACATAAAAAAATTTTGGAAAATATTATTAAAGAGAAAAATGAAGAAAAAATGAAAAATATTAGAAAATTAATTCAAAGAGGTAAAAGAAGTAGAGGAGATATTGATTCTGCTGGTTTTAATTTAAGTGAATGTATTTTTGCAAGAAATGAAGATGCTGATAAACAATATAAAATATTAAAAGAAATGAAAAGTAAATATAATTTAGCAGTTAAATTTTTTACAGAAACAAAAAATGATGAACAATTAAAATTAACATATAATGAATATGAAAGTTTTCATAAAAGTTATGAAAATTTTAAATTTTTTTATAAATTTAAATTAGAAACAATTGATCCTAAATTAATTAATCAATTAGATGAAGAAGAAAAAAAATTATTAAATGATAATGATTTTATGAGAATTATTGATCAACATAAAGCAAGAATATGTGAAGATATTTTTGGTAGTGGTGATTATAATATTGAATTATTTCAATATGCTTTGGAAAAAGTTTTTGAAGAAGAAAGGAAAGAACAAGAAAAAAAAGAAAAAGAAGAAGAAGCTAAGAAACCTAAAGTTACTTGGAGTCAATATTTAATGAATATTACTAAAAGTAATATGTCAGTTTATTTGTCTATTGCTTTTGTTATTTTATCTGCTATTGCTATTGGAGCACAGTTTTATTTTTATGGAGGTTCTTCTGGGAAAATTTAAGGATTTAAGATATTATGTAATTTTTTTTTTTTTTGAATTTGATTTTGTTTTATTCTAAATAGAAAAATCTTTTTTATTTCTTATTTTTTTTTTTAATTTTGATGGAATATTATTTTATGAAATATTAATTTTTATTCTTTTAGAAATTATTTTTTTTTTATTTTTATTTTTTTTATTATATTATTAGATATTTTTAAAAAAGATTTGTTTAAAATATTTTATAATATAATTAATGGAAAATTAATTTGGGGATTGGGGATTGGGGATTGGGGATTGGGGATTGGGGA
>JAJJLH010000462.1:0-14259 GCA_023806865.1 Isotricha sp. YL-2021a
CCCAATCCCCATTTTATATCAAAATTTATTATCATTTAAATGAATTTTAAAAATCTATAATTATTAAATTTAATTATTTTTATTTAAATATCATATTATTTTAAAAAAAAATGAAAGTTATAGAATATTAATTAATTGTTTTCATTATAAAATGATGGTCAAATAAAAATAATAAATAAAAATAAAAAAAAAATGGAAAGAATATTATATATTCTCTTATTATCATTTATATTTTCAAAAAAAATAATAAATGCCCCATATATAGATCAAACAAAAAAATGGCCAACAGGATGTGAAAGTGTATCAACAGTGATGGCATTACAATATTTAGGAATAAAAATAACAGTAGATGAATTTATAAAATATTTAGATAAATCAGAAATAATTGTTAAAAATGGAAATTTATATTCTTCAGATCCAAGACAATATTTTATAGGTTCACCATATAATTCACATTCATTTGGTTGTTATGCTCCAGTAATAGAAAAAGCAATTAAAAAAGCATTACCTCATCATGGAGAAAAAGGTGTTAAATATGAAATAAAAGATTTAACTGGTGTATCAATGAAAGAATTAATAATAAAATATATTGATCAAAATATTCCTATTATTTTTTGGGCTACTCTGAATATGGTTCCTACTAGAAATGGTGCTAGTTGGATTATTAAAGAAACAGGAAAAAAATTCACATGGAAAGCTCATGAACATTGCTTACTTTTAGTTGGTTATGATAATGAAAAATATTATTTTAATGATCCATGGCAAAATCATGGTCTTATTGGTTATGATAAGAATATTGTAGAACTAAGACATAAGGAACAATATTCAATGGCAATTGCAGTTTTCCATAAGAAATAAATTTTTTTATTTTTTGTTTTTTATTAGAATTAAAAAATTATTTGGGAAAATTTTGGAATTTTAAATTTATTATTATTTAACCCTTTGAAAAATAAATCAAAATCATATTGAAAATTTAAATCTTCAAAATCTGATTTAATATTTAATAAGTCATAATTTTTCTCTTGACTTTCACAAGAATTTAAAAAGTCAATATCTTCCATATATCTATAAAAATTATAATTAAATCATTTATATATTTATTACGTAGAATTAACTAAAAAAAAAAATTAATTTTTAAATATTTTTATTTAAACAATTAATTTAAAGAATTAAATTTAAAATGAATAATCAAAAAAAAAATATAAATTCTAAATTTTTAATTCATCAATTCTAGAATAAAGTCATATTAAATAAAACATCTGTTTCAATTTAATCCAATAGAATTAAATGAAACAAATAAGCTTAATTATACAATAACAGAAAAATATAAGAAAATAAATGATTATTCATATATAATATTTTGAAAAAAAATTAACAATAAAATGCTGAATTATAAAATAAAAAAATTTAAAACTTTTCTAAAAAAATAGAAAATTTATTTAAATAATAATAATCCTTCTTCTCAATTAAAAAGTAAATTAACTTATAAAACTCAAAATTATGATTTAAATGATATTGAATATGGAATCTCCTAATGATAGTTAAATTGAAAGAAATGATTTTGTAAATAATGATTGATTTACTCAAGATATTTTATTTAATGAAAAAAAAAAATATTTCAATTAAAACAAATAAAAATTAACAAGAATTATATCAGAAAAAAATGAATCAGTGAAAATGATATTTTTTATGAAAAAATTATAGAAAAAAAAATAAAATTAATATTTTATTTGATTAAAACATTAAAAAATATTTTAAAAAAAAAATAAATATATTTATTTCCATGATTTTTTCTGAAAATACTTTTTCATCATCAAATACAAACTTACCAAATATTTTTTCACAGCAATTAACAAAAAAATTCGAAAAAGAAACATCACAAATACAATGTCTTTTAAATTTTTTAATTGATATTAAATCTCAATTATCAGGTTTATTAGAATTATTACAAAAAAATTATAAATATATAAATTTATTTACATTTTCAATACAATCATCATTAGAAACATATTCAAATGTAGTAAAACAATATAATGATGAACCAAGTAATTTTTATAATATATTAAATTTATTTTTAAATTTTATTGAAACTTTATCAAAAGATATAAATTCAACTTTAAAATCAATGTTACCAAAATTAAATAATGAAATTCCTCAAATTTGTAATTCATTAGATTTAACTCAAAAAAATATTTTTTTAACTTCAACTGATATTATGAATGATATATTATCACTTCAAAAAGAATTAGAATCTTTTAATCAGAAATATAATAATCTAAAAGAAAATTTAGACTCTTCTCAAATGAATAAAAAAAAAATTGAATCAGATCCAAAAACTGCATATGATGAAAATCAAAGAGAAAAAGCAGAAAATGAAATATTATCTATTGTTCAAGAAATGGAAAAATTACTTCCAATTATTAATAATAAAAATTTAAATTTAGAAAAAAAAGAAGAAGTATTTAATAATCATATGAAAGATACTTTTGAATTAACTATTATTAATGTTTTTAAAGGTTTAGTTAAAATTAATCAAATTTTATTTGTTTTTTCTAAAAAAATTTATGATATGTTAAATAAATTTAGAAATATATTATTTAGTAAAGTATTAAAAAATTTAAGAGAAAATTCAATTACAGTTGATGATTTTTCAGAAAGAAATTATTCTTGTAAAAAAGGATTATATTATGATCCAATTCATTTTAATAATAATAATTTTGAAGAATTTACTAATGATAATGCAATTAATGTTGTTTCTTTATGTGATTCATATTTAAATTATATTCAAACTGAAATTAATTGTTATAAAATGAGAAAAGGAATTATTAAAGTTTTATTAAAATTAGTTGAGCAAATTATTAAAGATGAACATAATTTTACTGAATCAATGTATAAAATTGAAACTCTATTTAAGAAATTTAATAAAATGTTTGAAGGATATTATTTTGGTACTGATATTAAAAAGATTTATAATTATTTAGTTACAATGATTTCTTCAATTATTAATTTTCATAATACTGTTAATAAACATATTAGTTCAAGTACAATTAGAAAATTAACAATATATAAAGAAGAAATGAAAAAAGATTTTGATGATTTTGAATCTCAATGGAATAAATATAAAAAAAAAATAATAAATTATAAAGAAGAATATATTAAAATATATAATAAGAATAATAAAGAAAGTAAAGATATTTTAGAATTAGAAAAAAAAATAAAAAAATTTTTATCAACATCATGTTATATTTTTTTATCAGAAAAAACTAAAGAATTAAGAAATTCAGAATCAAAAAAATTAAATGATATTTCATATTCAATTAATTCAATTATTTCTTGGTTAAAAGGGTATATTGATACAAAATTAGAAATAATTAAAAATATAATTGATAATGTCACTACAAATGATATATATGATGATGTCATTAAAATATTTCAATTTTATGTAGATAAATTTGGAATAAATAATTATGAAGCATATATGGATAAAATGAAAGTTAAAGTTATTTCGAAAATTGATTTTGATCAAGAAGAAATTAGTAAAGATGCAATTGAATATATAAAAAATGATATTACATCAAATGTATTAGGAAATAATCCAGATAGTTTTTTAAGTAGTGAAAGTGAAAAAGAAATTGAAAATTTAGAAAAAATTGCTGATGAAAATAATAATGATAATTCATTTGAAAATCAAATTCATTCAAATAAATTAAAAAATAATAATACAAATAATAATAATAATAATAATAATAATCAAATAGATAATAGAAAAAATAATGAAATAACAGATAAAAATGAATATTCAAAAGAAATAAATGATAATGAAATATATGAAGATAATATATCAAATATTGATTTTATAAACAAAAATAATTTTACTCAAAAAAATACATTAAATCCATATAATAATTTCAAACCTAACGAAATAAAAGGAATATTAAATAAATTAAATAGAACATCAACTCAAGAAAAAATTGATAATATAATAAATATAGATGAAGAAAATGAAAAATTAATATCAAAATATTATTGTAAATTTAAAAATGATTCTTTAATTCATCCAGAAGGAAATTTTTATATAACATCATATAAATTAGTATTTATAAGTTTATCAAAAGATATTAAAATTTATATTCCAATAAATGAAATAATTGGAGTTGGAAATGAAGCAGGGCAATCAAATAAAAAAAGACATTATTTAACAGTTAAAACAAAAAAAACAACATTACGTTTTTATAAATTTGAAGATAGAGAAAAAGTAATAAATGAAATAAATCAATTATTAAAAAAATTCTATGAATTAAATGATAATGAAGAAGAAAAAGATGATAATCCAAATAATCAAAATAAAAAAAAAACAACATTAACAAAATATCAAAGACAATTATATGAAAGAAATAAAGACATTCAATCAATATTAGAAAAAATAAACTTTTATGAAAGATTAAAAGAAATTGACAAAAAAAGAAAAGAACTTATATATGAAAAATATAAAGATAACAAATTACTATTAAGAAAACCAAATGAATATACTGGAAAATATTATGAAAAAGAATTAATATCAAATTGTCCAATAAATTTCGCTTGGGAAATATTAATAAATCCAGATTCAAAATTAGAATTATTAGGAAGAAATGTTGGTTTTTTTGAAACTTATTATTTAGATAGGGGTGATTTAGATTTAGTAGTAGTAAGGCCTGAAAATTGGAATAAAAATATTCCAAAATTTTATTCTGATAATGATTATAGTAAATATTTATTTAGTGAATTAAATGAAAATGATTTAAATAATTTTTTAAATGATATTGAAAATTGGACAACTGAACCAACAATTTTTGAAGTTAATTTCATTCATCCTTTAAAAAAAATGGTAGTTGGTCCTGATAGAATTACTATGAGAAATATTATGAATGTTCATTTTATTTCTCCTTTAACTTTTGAATTAGATTATCAAAGTTTTGGTTCTAATTTTCCTTTTACTGATTGTTTCGTTAATTTAAGTAATTATTTATTTAATTGTGAATATAAATTCAATCAAAAAAAAGGAATTATGGAATTTAAAACTTATATTACTACAAGAGCAGAAATTGTTTTTATTAAAAGTTGTTTATTTGAAAGTATGGTTAAAAGTGAAGGATATAAAACTATTGAACAAGATATGAAATATAGTACTTTTGATAAAATTAAAAATACTATGGAACAATATTCTGAAAATGAAAATGATATGTTTATTAAATTAAGTGAAGAAAATATTAGAAGAAATTTATATAAATATAAAGGAGATAATACTGAAATTGAAGAAGAAAAAGAAGAGGAAGAAGAAGAGAAAAAAGAAAATGAAAATGAAAATGATATTAATAAAGAAAATAAAGAAAAAGAAAATGAAGATAAAAAGAAAAATATAAGTAATGAACTTTTAGAAGCTTTAAATAATAATCCTAATAAAAATGTTATTTTAATTGTTGGTGGAATATTAATTTTTATGATATTTCAAACTTTAAATAATTCATCTTCTTTTTTCCAAAAAATTACTAATTTATTTATGATATTTATTATAGGATTTCTATTGTTTAAAATGATATTAAATCAAAATAAGGAAAATAAAATAAGTTAGATTTATTTTAATAAATAATTTATATTATTATTTATTTTTAATAATTAAATTTCCTCTTAAATTACAAAAAAATAAAATAAAAATTTTCTAATATATCAAATTATACTATTAATATTAAATATTTTAATAAATATTATTAAAATATTTTTATAGTATAAATCTTTTTATTTAAAATTGTTTATTTATTTTTATTAGAATTTATTATTATTTTTAAATCTTAATATTAAAAAACAAAAATGGATTTAAATTATTTATTTTTCTCATTCATATTTTAAAAATAATATAATTATTTTTATTATCATTTCAATAATATTTTATTAAAAAAATATGCAAGATAATAGAAAATTTTCTCTCGAAAATCAAATTGCTTCAATGCTTAATCAAGTTATGGAAGATGATACCAATAATCATAATGAAGAAAAATTATTTTCCTCAGATAATGAAGAAGAACAAGAAGAAATAAATAATCTTAATTTAAATCAAATTAACAATTATTCTCAAAATAAAAAAAGAATATATTTTAATAACCAAAATAACAAAAATACTCTTTTAAATAATCATGTTATAAGGAATAATCAAAGAATTGATAAAAAATTTAAAACTGTAAATTCTAATAATACTTATAATAATCCATATTTTTATAATAATAATATTAGAAATTATTTTCCAACTCAAATCACCCCAAATCCTTTTAATTTTAATGGACAATTAATAAATACAATTCCAAATCAATATTATATTAATCCTAATTTAATGGTTAATAATAATAATAATTTAATTAACAGTGTTGAAAATTTTAATAGATCTGAAAATAGAAAAAAAACATATGATGCTAAAGAAAAAAATTTAAAAAAAAATGAAATAAGAGATAATAAAAAATATTCTTCAGTAAATTTTCCAAAAGAAACAAATTTAAAAGTAGAATTGTTAATTTTTGAAATAAAAAACATATTATATAGAACTGAAAAAATAGATCATTACATATATAGTAAAATACAAGGTAATATAGTAGAAATAATAAAAACACATAAAGGAAGTAGAATATTTCAAAATTATTTAAAAAATACTCATTGTGATTTATTACACCAAATTTTTTTAGAAATAAATCCTCATTTAAATGATTTATTAATAGATCCATATGCAAATTATTTTTGTAGAAAATTTTTCACTTTTTTAAATCAAAAAGATAGAATAGATTTCTTAAAAACAATACAAAATTCTCTTCTTAAATTAATTACAAATAGTATAGGAACATTCCCAATACAAGGTATAATTGAACATATAGGATCAAAAAATGAAAAAAATATTATTATTAATATAATAAAAGATCATATTCCAGAATTATCAATAAATCCATATAGTTGTCATGTAATTGAAAAAGTTTTATCTTGTTTTGAAGAAGAATATATTCCTTTTATTTATGATTATATAATTGAAAATTTTTTATTTTTATCATATAATGCAAATGGTATTTGTTTAAGTAGAAAAATAGTTTCTTTTACTCATAAGAAAAAATTACATGAATTTATTAAAAAAATTGTAGAGAATAATTCAAAAGAATTAATTGTTCATCCTTATGGGAATTATGTTATTCAAGAACTTGTTGAAAGTTGGGATTTATTTGAAGTTAAACAAAGTTTCCTTTTATATAAAAATAAATTAACTTTTTTATCAATGGAAAAATATTCTTCTAATGTAATGGAAAAATATATTGAAAAAAGTGATGAAATTTTAACTGAATATATTGATGAGATTATTAAATTTGGAAAATTATATGAAATAATGAAAAATAATTTTGGTAATTTTGTTATTCAAAAAGCACTTAAAATAAGTCATGGGGAAAATAAAAAAAGATTAATCATTGAAGTAAGTAAGAATATTTGTAAATTAAATGATAAAAAATTAATTTTTAAATGGAAGGATTTAATTGTGTTAGATTTAGAAAATTTTAAAAATGAAAATTTAATGTTCAATAAAACAAATAATTTTAACAATATTTGAAGTATATTATGATAGTATGTAATTTTGGATGTAAATTGAATTTATAAATGAAATTTATTCGATTAAAATTGTGTATTATTCTAATGGAATTTATGTATGCAAAAGTTATATAATGAAATTATTGTTAAACCTATAATTACAAATTTAAGTAAATAATTTTAAAAAATTTAATTTTTTATTAAATAAATTATTATTTTATTCAAATTAAAATTTGAATTAACTAAAAAAATGGAATATCAAAAATTAAATTATATAAATGATATTTTTAAACAATTTCTAATAAAAAACCCAAATTCTTTTTCTGAATTAATTTTATATTTATATGAGGATAATGTTATAAATGAAAAATCTATACAAGATTTTCTTATAAATCATTATTTATGTAGAAATCAAAATATTAGTTTTAAAGAAAATTGGCAAATTATAAAATTTTTTCTTTTGAGAGATATTGTATCTGACGAATCTGATAATAATTCAGAATTTAAAAATAATATATCATATAACCTTTTTTTAATTTGTTTAAAAAATTTCAATAATTTTATTAATAATGATAATGAGATTAAAAATCAATTTATAAATTATAGTGAAGTAATTTTTGATATGAATTGCATATTAAAATGTTTAAATTATAAATTTGATAAAGAAAATATTCAAAAAGAATTTTTTCTATTATATGATTGTATAGTTAAATTAAAAGAGAAAATCTTACAATTAAATAATAGGATATTATTTAATATTTTAAAGGATTTTCCTAATTTCCAAAATAAAATAATTGAAAAAAATTTATTTAAAGAAGAATTTAAAAATAATATGAATAAAATTTGCACATTAAATAAAAATAATTTTCTAAATGAAAAAAATATATTAAATAATCTCAATTTAAAATTAAATTTTTCTCATAATCAAAATATTCATACATTATTCTCAAACTATAATAAAACAAAACTTGAAATTAAAAAAATATTAAATTTAGATTTTTTTAAACAAAAAATAAATGAATTTTTCCCGGGTAATACAATTAAAAAATTAGGAAGTTACCCTCTTGGTTTAATTCCATCACTTAATAATAATAATATTACAATTGATTTAATGATTTTTGGTGATATTAAAAATAATAAAATAATAATTAAAAGTTTTGAAGAAATATTAAAATGTTTTTCTTTAATTAATGAATTTGATTTTGAATTTAGTTTTTTAAATACAAATAATATAATTAAAAATTATATTCAAGTACTCTTTAAAAATAAAAATTTAAAAGATTTTTCAAATCAAAAATTAAATTTAAGGATTTATTGTTATAATCAAATATTCTGGTATTCTAGTACAATAATTGAAAAATTATATATTAATCAAAATATAAGAGCAATTCATATTTTTTATAATCAAATATTAATTGAATATTTAAATTTCCTTAAAAATAATTTTGAATTAATCATTTTAATTTTAAATTTTTTAACGTTGAAATATGGTTTAATTAAAGAAAGAAAAAAAGGAAAATTCAATTATTTTAATTGTAAAATCCCACAAATTAATTCTATATTAATTAAAAATAATACAATTCTTTTTTATCCAGAATTTGATAAAGAATCAATATTAAAAATTAATAATATGGAGATAAAAAAAATTATTTCTGAATTTAGTGACTTTTTGAATGATTATTTTTCATATATTTTAAAATTAAACAATTGTAATATTGAATATAATTATTGTTTCAATGAAGATAATTTCAATAATGAAAATTTTATTTTTAATAGAGGAATAATTGATAATAGATATATTAATTTAAATAAAGAAAATATTAATGAATTGAAAAAAAAAATAGAAATCTTTAATTTGTTTAAAAAAAATATAATTGTAGATAATTAAAAAATATAATAATAATAACAAGATATTTTTAATATTTAATATATATAAATCTTCATAATAAAAAATTCCTTTTTCTAAAAAATAAAAAAAAAAAATAAAACTTTAATTCAACAAAAAAAATAAATTCTCCTAAATAATAATTAAAATCAAAAAACAAAAATTATATAAAAAATATAAAAAAAAAATCTCAAGGTTGAATTTTTTTCCAAAAATTAACAAATTCATAATAATCCATTTTTCCTTCATTGGGTAATTTACTTTCTTTAAAAATTAACTTAACAACATCATCACTTAACTTATGACCTAATTTAGTCAAAATAAATTTAAATTCTCCTAAATCAATTTTTCCAGAATCATTTCTATCAAAAGTTTTAAAAGCTCTAATTACAGCTTCAAACTCATCTAAAGTAACATAAGATTTTTCTAAAAAAGTAACAAATTCATCAAAACTTAATTTTCCATCACCATCTTCATCAAATTCAGACATTAATTGATTTATTTCTTTTTTTGGAGTTGGATTTCCAAAATTTTTTAATAATGAATATATTTCATCTGGTCCAATTAATCCAGTATGCTCTCTATCAAAAAGATCAAAGGCTTCTTTATATTCTTTTAATTGTTCTTCTGGTACTGCTAATACTTTTTCTGTTTTTAAATGGTAGTACATTGGATTTTCTGATTCTGTTCTTTTACGATATGGAATTTCAGGTGTTGTATCATCCATTTTTTTTTTTTATTTTAAATAAATTTAAATTTTTTTTTTTTTCTTTTTTTTTGATTTTTTTATTGAATTATTTATATAAAAAAAATTTTCTTATTCAAATTTTTTTAATTTGTTTAATTCCTCTTCATAAACTTCTTTTTCCTCTTCTTGATGTTTTTTAATCCATTTTAGAACTTCATCAGCTTTCTTTTTAAGATCATTAGTACCATTATTTTTTAATTTAATACAATAATCTTGTAATTTGGCTTTTGCATTAGTAGCTTCAATGGCTTTTTTATCATCTTCTTCCATTTCCTTTGCTCTTATTATTAATTCATCAATAATATCTTGACTTAATTCTTTGTTCATTTTAATATTTAATTGAGATGATTGACCTCCACTTCTTTCACTTGCTGTAACAATCAATGAACCATTAATATCTAAAGAAAAATTAACTATAATTATAACTGAACCTTTTGGCTTTGGAGGAATATTTGATATTAGACATTCTCCTAAGAATTTATTTCCTTTAGCTAATTTTCTTTCACCTTGATATACTTTCACTTTTATTGTTTGTTGATTATCTTTTACTGTCTTATATTTTGCTTCTTTTTCACATGGAATTGTAGTATTTTTTTCAATAAGAACATCCATTTCACCATTATTTAATTCTAATCCTAATGATAATGGAGTAACATCTAATAAAACTAATCTTTCTAATCCTTCATCTTCAACATTATTTGCAATTGCTGCTTGAATTGCAGCTCCAATTGCTACTGCTTCATCAGGATGAAGTGTTTTATTAGGTTCTTTTCCAAAATAATCTTTAACTATTTGTTGTATTCTAGGAATACGTGTTGATCCTCCAACAAGTATTACATCATCTATTCTATCTTTTTTTAAATTTGCATCTTTTAATGCTTGATCTACAATTTCTAAAGTCTTATTAAACCTTTCTTTACATAAATCTTCAAATTCTGGGCGAGTAATTGTAATATTAAAATCTTCTCCTTCTGCTAATGCATCTACATCAATTTGTGTTTCTTGCATTGATGATAAATTAATTTTAGCTTTTTCACATAAAATTTTTAAACGACGAAGAGCTTTTTGATTACCAGCAATATCATGACCACTTTGATCTTTAAATTCATTAATACAATGTTGTAATAATCTATTATCAAAATCTTCTCCTCCTAAATGAGTATCACCACATGTTGATCTTACTTCAAGTAAATTATTATCAATTGAAAGAATAGTAACATCAAATGTTCCTCCACCTAAATCAAATATTAAAACATTTTTTTCTCCTTGATTTTCTTTTTGAAGACCATAAGCAATAGCAGCAGCAGTTGGTTCATTAATTATTCTTAATACATTTAATCCTGCTATTTTACCAGCCATTTGAGTTGCTTTTCTTTGAAGATCATCAAAATAAGCAGGACATGTAATTATTGCATCATTTACTTCCCTTCCTAAATAATCTTTTGCATTTTGTTTTAATTTAGCAAGAATACAAGCTGATATTTCTTCAGGATAAAGGGATTCTTTTTTTCCTTTATATTCAACTTCAATTTTAGGTTTATTATTATCTCCTTTTATAACTTTAAAAGGCCAAAGTTTAATATCTTTTTGTACTTCAGGATCATCAAATGTTCTTCCTATAAGTCTTTTTGCATCATAAACTGTATTTTTAAAATTTTTATTAATTTGACCTTTAGCTGAATCACCAACTAATCTTTCATTTTTTGTAAATGCAACCACTGAAGGTGTTATTCTTCCTCCAGTTTCATTTGGAATTACATCAACTTTTCCATTTCTATATATTCCAACACAAGAATATGTAGTACCTAAATCTATTCCTAAACATTCAGTATTTTCTGACATTTTATGTTTAATAAAAAAATCTTTTTCTTTTATAAATTAAAAAATGAAATAATTTATTATTTTAATGAAAGATAAATATATTTATTACATTATAAAAAATAAAATTGTATAACTTTTTTTAGCGTTAATATTATTATCTATTATTTAAAAGCTTCATTATTTATTTTTGTTGATAAAATTTCTTTAATTTTTACTTGCACATTTTTATAAAGATTATCTTTTATTAAAATTCTCTAGCTAATATTTATATATTAATGATAATTGTTTCTATCATTTATTAAAATAGTCATTTATTTTTAATTAATTTTATTTTTTTATACAATTTTATCTTTTAGGATTAATTAATATATAAGCTATAAATTCATAAGCATCAATAATTTATTTCTTTGACTTTCTCCCATAATAATAAGTAAACAAAAAAAAAATTCTTAAAAAAATAATATTTATTTTTTTCTTTTAAAAACACATTAAAAAGTGTTTTCATTCATTTTTATTGTTTTCATTTAATTTTTTATAATTTAACTATTATCAACAATAAATTTTTAAATAATAATAGAATAACTAATAATAATTAATATAATCTATTAATATTAAATAAATATAGGAAACTGCATTTGTTATTCAAATAAATATATAATTTTAAACTCAAACTCAATAAATCTTTAAATGATAAAATTATTAATAATAAAAGTATTAAAAGTAATTTAAATGAATCAAAATATAATAATATTATATGAAGCTTTTAATATTATTTTTTATATAATAATATATTAATAAAGATATAAATCTATTATAAAGGAGATAAAAAACAGAAGAGATAAAAATAAAAACAGAAGAAAATAAAAATATTGTATCCTTCCTTTAATAAAATATGAACAATTAAAATTTAATATTAAATTCAAATAAAAAATCTTAAATGATAATACATCAAATATAGAAAATGTCTAAAATATCAAAACAAAAATATTAAAAAATCACTTACAAAAAATAATGATGTAATATCATTAAATAATAATTTAAATATATAATTAATTAATTCTTAAAATGATGATAAAGAAATTCAAAATGTTTTATAAAATAGTTTAAATGTTTTTTTTGATAAATTTGAAAAATTCATCAATTTCTCTTCAAATAATAAGTACTGTTGATTAAAAAAGTTTTTTTCTTTCAATTATAAATTTATTCCTTTTCCATTAAATAAAAAATATAACTCAAACAATAAAAGAAAGAATATTGTATAAAATGAAGAAAAAAATGAAAATTGATATATTAATTTATTTTTTATTAAAAAAAATAATGATGGTTTTAACATGGTAAAAAGGAAAAATGAAGTAATTTAATATCAAATTTCTTTCAAAATAATATAAACAACTTATGAAAATTTTATCATCGGAAACTTTTTTTCAAGTTATTATAAAAAAAATATATGAAAAGAATATATAATATAATTCAAAATTTAAATAAATTGAAGGTTACTGACAAAAAAATAATATAATAATAAAATAAATATCAAATATTCAATATAACTATTAAAGGGAATATTTAAATAATAAAAGTATAAAATTGGATTATAGAAAAAAATATGAAGGACAAATGGGAAATAATAAAATGAATTGATTAGTATTTTAACTTATTATGATGATAGAATGTATTGTTATAGAATCAATAATGAAAATTTTGATGATATTGATATTTTTAAATGGAAAAATGGATATTAATATTTCCAAGATTATGAAAAATATATTTAGGAGTTATTTTTAGTCAAAAAATCATTTAAATATTTTTTAAGGAATTTTTATTCAAGAAAAATAGAAATAATGTTGGAATTAGAGTAATTGGGAAAAGTATTAAATTTATTTTTTAAAAATATGTATATAATTGATTAATGGTTATATGGATTTTGCGATTTTAAGAAATATGAAAAAAGTTAAATGAAATTTGAAAAATATTTTGAAAAAGTATTATTTGTTGTCTTAAAATTTTAAATCTAATTAATTTTTTTATATAATTATAAAAAAATAATTTATTTAATTGATATAAAGGTTTTATTATATTTTTATATTATTATATATATTAAGATTTTGTTTATTTAATTTATTATTCAAGGTAATATTAAAAATAAATAGGGTTTAGATTTTTTTTATTGGGGATTGGGGATTGGGGATTGGGGATTGGGGATTGGGGATTGGGGATT
>JAJJLH010000463.1:0-14236 GCA_023806865.1 Isotricha sp. YL-2021a
AAAATTTTCAATTAATATCTTCAATGAATAACATTATATTACAATTTGCAGAATCCAAAATAGAAAATGAATATTATATTATGATACAGATAAATAAAAAAAAATATATAAATAAAATAAATAAAATTATTTTATAAAAAAAATTCAATTAATTTCAATAATATTTTTAAAATTTAATTATTTAAAAATTGAATAGAATGTTTATAATTTAAACATTTCAATAACATTTTATTTATATTGATATATCAATATTAATAAATTCCTTTCCATATATAAATTCCAAAAATATAAATTATTCATTTTAATATATAAATAAAAATCAATTTTAATTTGACATTATTCTTAAAAATTTAATTTTTAATTTTATTAATTTAAATTTTTAATGAGCAATTAAATAAAATAAAATTATTATGTAATTTAAATACCGTTTATTAAAGTTTTTAATTAATACCTAATATCAACTTTATTTTAATTAAAGATATCTATTAAAAGGAAAATCAATAGATTAATTGAGTTTTTACTCAATAAAATAATTAAAGATATGGCAAAAATTAATAAACTATAATTATACTATTTTATTAATTTTCTCATATTGAAAAAATTTGAAAAGTAAAATAATTTACCATAAAAATGACAGATTTATCAATGAATATAAATACAATAAAATCGGATTTAATTAATTTTAATCCAAATAATGGTAAAAATTGTTAATATTTTTATTAGACCATCATTTATTGAAGCAATATCAAGGAAATATATTAAATGATATTTTATTAGATACTTTAATTATTTCAAATCATAATGAAAGTAGTAAATTTGATTTATTAAATAACAATAAAAATAATTTTTTTGAAAAATACATAAATTATCCCCTCAATAAAGATATAAATAACTCAGAATTAAATAAAAATAAATTATTTGAAGATGATTCTATAAGAATAAAAAATAATGAAACAATAATTAACCAAAAAGAAAAAATATTTATTAATAATAAAAAAAAAGAATTAATAATGAAATTTGATCTATATAACAAAAAACCATTAATGAAAAAATCTAAACAAATGTATAATAATATGAGTGAATTAGATTTTATAAACTATTTTAATAGAATGAATAATAAAAATAAAGTATATATTTTATCATTTCCTTTAAGTAAAAGGTTTTGGTTTAAAGGAAGAATTAAAAAGATAACAATTTTAAATAATGAAGTATATCATTATTATAACGATAATTATAATATTCTTTTAATGACTGCAATTAAAAATTCAAAAAGGAATTTTACTATTTTTGATGATGAACATTTTTTAAATAAATGTGGGAATATTACTGTAAATTTTTTAGGAAATATATTTAAAATATATATGAATTATAATAATTCAAATAATTGTAAAATAAAATATGTAAAATTATATTTATATATATAATAGAATATTAATTTATTTGGTTTAAATGGTCCATTAAAATTATTTTGCCAAATTGAAAATAAAAATAATGTAGTTTTTTATTCAAATAAAATCCCAGAATTTTCTGAAAGTAAAAATTTTTATTAATATCATTAGTATTTAATTGTTATTTTCTTAGTTTTATTGATAGAAGTATTAAAAGTTCTGTAAAAAATTTTCAATTAATATCTTCAATGAATAACATTATATTACAATTTGCAGAATCCAAAATAGAAAATGAATATTATTTAGATTATATGTTCCCTTTTACTCCTATTCAAGCTTTTGGAATTGGTATTTCTTCAATTCAAAAAAAAATATTATGTTAATATGATTTATATTCTTAATAATTTTTATTATTCACAAAAATATTTTAGATATATATTTTAAATATTATTCTTTTAATATGATAAATTAAATCTAATATTTTAATTAATAAGATTATAATTTATTAATTAATTATATAAATAGAAAATAATAATTATTAATATATAAATTTAGAAATATATATTAAATTATATTAATAAACATTTATATTTAATAAATAATCATTTTTCCATCCTATTCATATTTTATTTTTTCAATCAATATTTAATTTTATATAATAAGAATTTAAATATATATTCTAAATCAAATATCAATTATAAAATAAAATATGAGTTAAATAAAAAAAATTATTAATTAAAATTTTATATATGAAAATAAATTCATTTTACAATGCTATTAGAAAATACAATTCAAGTTAAAAATAAAATAGGAAATGGTGCATATGGGGAAGTATATTTAGGACAAGATATAAATACAAATAAAAAATATGCAATTAAAAAAATATCAAAAAGAAAATTACTAAATTCTGAAATGAATATATATTTCAATAATGAATTAAAAATACTTAAAAATTTAAAACCTCATCCTAATATAATTAGATTCTATTCAATAGAATCTACAATTTTAAACCATTATATAATTGAAGAATATTGTAATGGAGGAAATTTAAATCAAGTAATAAAAAAGAAAATGCATTTAGAAAAAAAAGCATTTTCAGAAGATGAAGCAAAATACATTATAAAAAATATTTTAAATGGATTATCAAATTTACATTCACAAAATATAATTCATAGAGATTTAAAAACAGATAATATTTTACTTAATTATAATAACATTGAAGATTTATTAAATCAAAATATTAAAAAAGCAGAAATTAAAATAATAGATTTTGGTTTTTCAAGATATTTAAAAAAAAATGAAGAAGCAAATAGTATTTTAGGTACACCTTTATATATGGATCCAATAATGTTAGAATGTATTAATTCAGGAAATTTAAATGAAACTGGTTATGATAATAAAATTGATATTTGGTCAATTGGTATTATTACTTATTATATTTTAATGGGAAATTTACCTTTTATTGGTCATACATGTGATGATTTATTTAAAACTATTCAAGAAAGAAAATATATTTTACCTAAAAAATCAGAATTTTTAATTATTACAAAAGGATGTTTAGATTTTATTGATAAAGTTCTTAATATTGATATTAATTTAAGACCTTCAGCTCAGGAATTATTGTTAAATGATAGTTGGATAAATGATACTAATGATAAATTTGAACTTTATTCATTAAAGAAAGATTTAAATAAAAATAATAAATTTATATATTTTAGTGATTATTGGGAAAAGAAAAATTTTTTTGATATTCAAACTATTAAAAGAAGAAGTAAATCATTGAAAGGAATAAATGATCAAAGAAAAAAAAGAATAAATGATTTATTAGGAAGATTATTAAAAGATGATAATAAAAATTGTGATAAAAATTATTATAATTTAGAAACAATTCGTAAGATTAATGAACAAACTTTAGATAATTATCCAATTAATATTGAAAAACAAATTTCAGGTTCTATTATTGATGCTATTGAAGATCAAGCTAAAACTCCTATTTTATCTGAAAAAACCAAATTTTTAAGTAATTATACTGAAATAAGAAATAAATATAAACAACAATTTTAAATAACACAAATAGTTTTCAAATGTTTTAAATAAAATACTTAATAATATAATTTGATTTGAATTAATAATAATTAAAAAATTATATATTAATTATATTTTAATAAATGAAATTAAAAAATATATAAAAAAATGTTTGATAATGATCATGTCTTAATAGATAATGAACTTTCAATAATGGAAAATGAATTAATAAAAATAAATGATATAAAAAATACATTATATTCTATTAACAATATAGAAGAATATAAACAATTTCGTTCAATTTTTGTTCAATTTATTTCAACATTTGAAAATGAAATACAATTAATATTAAATTCAATAAAAAATATTCAATATTCAAATAGAAAATATTATGATACATATGCAAAATTACAAAATGATTTCCAAGATATAAATACAAAATTAGAATTTTATTATAAAGAAAATAATAAACTTCATTTTAAATTAAATGAAGAAGTTCAACATATTGAATATTTAACAAATACAACTCAAAATCAAGAAGAATATATTAATGAATTATTACAAAGATTAAAACAAAAAGAAATGAATTATTATGGAATTGATATTACAAGAAGAAATGATCAATTTAATAATACTATTCAAAGTAATAAATCAATAAGTATTGAAAATAGTGGAAATAGTTCTAAAAGATTAAATTTTGAATATGATGAAAAAAAAAGACAAAATGAAAATTATCAAAATATGACTGAAGAAAATCAAATGAATAATTCAAATTCAAATGAAAAAATGTCTTCTCTGAAAAATTAATAATATTTATTTAATTTTTTTTTTTAAAATCTTTATAACCTTTTATTTATAATTTAATAATATATTTTCTTTTTTGATTGTTTATTTTATTAAAAAATATCAATAAAAAACTTACCTAATTACATAATATAAATAATACTTTTTATTAACCTACTTTTTAAAATGAGTAAGTCTATAATAAATTTCTGATTGTTGGAAAAAATTTCCAGTGTTTTGATTTGAAAAACTATTATAATAATTTTCTCCTCTTTGAAGTTTATATAATTCTTTACTGTTAATTATTTTAATATTATCAAGATTAGAATCTGATGTATTAAATGATTTAAATAAGTGATTATTTTTTTTTCTTTGATTTTTAGATTTTTGTATAATTTTATAATTTTGATATGCAGTTTTTTTCATATTTATTTTTGATATTGTTTCATTTTTATTATTATTCATTATCCAAGAAAAACTTGGTAATTTAATTTTTGTTTTCAAATCTAATTTTCTAAAAATACAATTTAATGGTATTTTTTGTTTTTTTTTATCTTCGAATTTTTTTGGTGAAATAAATTTTTTTATTTCTTCTTGTAAAACAAGAGATTTAATATTATTACTATTATTATTTTCTTTTTGTAATTTATTATTATAGGAATTTTTAAATGTATTTGTTTTAGTTTGTGAATTACTATTTTCATTTTCACTATTTAAAATATTTATATTTTTACTTTTTCTAGGATAATCCATTTTAAGATTATGTTTTTTTTTATCTAAAACTGAAATTGGAATATCATCATCAATCATTTCATATTTTTTTTCATATTGATTAAAACTATTTTCACTATTTAAATCATTTAAAATATATTTATTTAATGTAATTTTAACTCTATTTTTATTATTTTCTTCAAAAGAATTTTTATTTTTTTTATTAGACAATAAAACAAAATTAACATTTGATATTGAAAATTCATCTTGAGATTTACCTTTAGGATAATTAAAGCTATCTAAACTAAAAGTAACTCCTTTATTTTTATGAGTTTCTCTTTCATTTAAAGAATCTTTTCTAAATGTTTTAATACTATAACTATTTAATGAAATATTTCTGTATTTTTTTGGTGCACTACATGAATAATATGATTCTATAGGAGAAAATGTTTTTGTTGAATATGATTCAGGAATTAAGGTTTCATCAATTTGAAATGTTTTTTTATGTTTATTATTATTACTGAATGTTGATATTGATTTAATCTCATTTTGTTTTGGAAATTTAATGTTATTATTATACATCTTTTTTATTATTGTTTAATATTTTTTTATCTAATTAAATTAAGGAAGATGTCTGAAAAAATATTTAATTCAGAAATTTTAAAAAATAAAATTAAAATTAATTTTGAAAATACTTCTCAAACTTTGACAAATGATTCACAAAGTTTAAATAATTCAAAAAAATATAAGCATTATTTACCTAATATAGGTCGTTTAGGAAAATTTAATAAAAATATAAATAATTCTAATCATTTAAATAGTACAAATGAATTAACAATAAATATAAGAAGTTATTCAAATAATCAAATGAAAAAAATTCCTAATAATCTTAAATTATATCATTATTATGACACAATAAATAACAATTTAAGAAATTATTCAAATGATGATGATTTTGATTATTTTGAAAATGAAAAAAATAAAAAGAAAAAAAGAGCAAAAATAAAAAATACAGTTTTAAATAATATACATACACCAAGTGATTCAATTTATAAAAATTTAGCTTTACAAAAAAGTAAAATGATAAATAAAATTAATTTAAGCAATAAGTCATATAGTAATTCTCCTAATTGTAAAAAAAGAAAAATTTGTATTGATAATATTCCAATTACTAATTTTTTAAATGCAAAAAAAAATGATAAAGATTTAATGGACAATAATATGAATTACATTCCAATTATTACATCTCTTGATGAAAAAAACTTAAATCTTAGTGAAAAAAATAGATATCAAAATATTATGGAAGAATTTGATAAATTGAAACATTCAATTTTAAAAAATCCTGATGAAGAAAATCAAATTATTAATGAATTTTTAATAAATCATCATATAGATGATATACAATTTTATGATATTGACAAAATAAGTAATTTTTCAAATTTCTTAAAAAATAATTTTATAATAAATATTAGGAAAAGTATTAAAGAAAATATCAAAGATATTTTAAATGGAAAATATCTAAAAATAAAAAAAAATATTGAAAAAATTCAAAAATCAAGTAATCAAATACAAAACATCAATAGTAATGAAAATAATGAATTAATAGGAATTTTAAGAAAAAATTTAGCATTACAAACACAATTATATTTAAGTGAAAAAAATAGAATTAATAATTATAATTTAGAAGAAAAACCAGAAATTATTATAAAAAATTTAGAAAAAGAATTTAGAAATGAAATAAAAGAAGAAGATAATTTACCAGTAATTCCTCCTTTTAGAAGTATTGATTTAAATAATCAAAATTTATATAGAAATATTAAAACAAAAATTGATTTTAATGATATTCAAAAGAAAAATAAAATAACTGAATTTGTTTGTTTTTTTAAAGCAAAAAAAAATTATCAATTAAATAAATTTAAAGAAACTAATAAAGATTATAATATTTAAGAGTTTTAGTATAATTTTATGAAAGTTTATACATATTAAAATGATATTTAAATTTTTAAAAAAATATACATTAACAGAATATATCTTATCTTATAAAAATGATTTTAAAACAATAAATAATTAAATTTAATATTTTACTCCAAAAGATTTAAATGAAATAATAAATTCTTTATCTCTTTTAAAAAAATTACCATTATCATATTATCAAATATTTTTACAAGAATGAATCATTTTCATATAGTAATTCCCAAATTATTTAATTTTGTTTTTATTTTTAAACAATTTTTTTATAGTCACAACCCCTTATAATTAAATCAAATTTTTTTATTAAATAATTTAATAATTGTAAAAATTATAAAATAATATAAAAAAATAAAATAAAAATTATATTAAATATTTTTCTTATAAAAATGCATAAAAAAAATATAAAAAAAAAAAATTAATCATCAGAATGAGAATCTTCATGACTTTCATGTTCACTTTGTTTTTCATCTTTATTTTTCATTTCTTCAATCCTATCTTTCATATCATTAGCTAATTTAGTATCACCATTAGCTTGAAAAATTTTTTGAGCTTTTAAAAGATATTCAATAGCTTTTTCCTTCTCTTTTTTTTCATTATAAATAAAACCAATATTAATACAAGTTTTTGCCAAAGCTTTTTGATTTTCATTAGCTTCATTTAGAATTTGTTCTAATTTTAAATTTTCTTGTAAATAAAGATCCATATCTTTAATAAGAGAACAAGCTTTTATTCTACATCTTTGATAAACAACTCTATTTTTAAGTGATCTTTGAAATTTATCTGAATAATTATCATCTGTAGATACTAAAATTTGATAAGCATCTTCTCCTTTATCAACTTTAACATATAATTCAGAAAGTAAAATTGCTAATTGGAATAAAACTTCATAATTATCATCTGTAATTATTTTTTCCCATATATGATATGAATTATTATAATATTCAATTGCATCATTTAATTTATTCCATAAATCATATATTTGTCCTATTTCCATACAAATTTTTGCTGTTTTTTCAGAATCAAAACCATATATTTTTTCATATATTTCAAACATATTTCTTAAATTTTCAATTGCTGTTTGATATTTTTTCATTTTTGTATTTACTTTTGCTAGAACGTAATATATATCTGCATTACTTATGTGATTTTCACCAAAAAGTGTTTGATTCATTTTTAAACTTCTTTCACTTATTTGAAGTGCTGCTTCTAATTTATCATTTTCTAAATAACATTTTGCTAAATTTATTAAAATTTTAATTTGATATTCTTTCATATTTAAATTATCTTCATCACTTAAATTTTCATTTAATTTAAAAGCATTTAATAAATGTTCTTGTGCTTGTTCAAAATAATTAATATCATAATAAGCAATTCCTAATTGAGTATATGCTTTAATTAAATATGTTATATCTTTGTTATAAACATTGCATAATATTTTAGCATATGCTACTTGTTTTATTCTTTCATTTACTATATCTTCTCCAACTTGTCCTTTACATCTTGATTCAATTTGATCTATTGTTTGAAATATTTCACTTATAACTGAAACTTCAAGGAAATTATTTTCTTCTGGTTGTTGATCTTGTTGTTGATATACTTGTGCATCCATTTTATACAGTTATAATTTAATTTTTAATTTAAATCCTTTAATAATTTTATTTATATTTTTTATTAAATATTTTTTTTTTATTTGAAGAATTTTTTCCATTATAATATATTTATATTTTTTTTTAATAATAATAAATTATATTTTTTTTCTATTTTAAAATATCTTCAATACTATAAAAAAAAGTTTTCATAAAATCAGTATTTTCTAAAAATTGAATATGAGCAGTTCTCCCAATAAAACTATCGAAATTTTTTTCTTGAATAACAAAATTAACATCAACTCTTTTTAAATTATTATTAGTAATTTTAGATAAAATATTATAAACCATATTTTTATAATTTTCAGTTTTTTTATCTTTTTGACTAATCATACTATTATTTAATTGAACTCTACTACTTTCATAAGGAGAATAATTATCTTGATGACTAGAAAGTAAATAAACATAATTAAACCAATTTAATCCATCATAATTAGATAATTTATAAATACAAGTCTCATCTAAATTAATATTATCATTTTGTAAAAATTGTTCTAAACATTTTGAATTTTTCCATCTTTTAAGAAACCATATTCCAGTTTTAATTAAAGTACTATCAGAAAAAGCATAACCTAAATGAGGAGAAGATAAAGAAATATACATCCAAAATTTATCTTTAAATTTTTCTAAATGAGGCAATGCACTTCTTATAATAACACCACCAATTGAATGACCTATAAATGATATTTTTTTAAATATTAATCCATCATTCCATTCTTTAATATATGATTCAACTTCAATTGCTAATTTATTTCCCATTTGAAATAAATCATTTCCTGTATCATCTTGATTTGTTTGAGATGATAAAAAAACTATTGATGGATTTATTAAAGCAATTTCATTTTTTATTACTCTCATATCATTTGAATTTCCCTCAAAACCATGTACTAATATTATTAAATGTAATCCTAATGTTTGATTATTTTTATAATTTTTTAAAGGAAATTGGAGACTTTCATTTTTTAATTTCTCATTTTCTCTTTCTGCTAAAGCATTTGAGTCTAATATTGTTTTATTATCTAAATTTTTATTTAAATTTTTAATATATGTTTCTTCAAATAATATTGGAAATGTTTCTGGGATTATTTTATATACTGAATTTTCTATTAATGGTCTTTTATATGTTTCTGATAAAGTTTTTCTTGTATCTAATGCTTGTTTATTATTAAAATCTTGTAAATTATTTTCTATTGGTAATAATAAATGTTTCATATCTGTTATATTTATTGTTGATTTATATAAAAATTTCATTAAACAATCTTTTAATTCTTTTTTAAAATTTAATTTAAAAATAAAATTTGCTGGACCTGGAAAATATCTTAATAATTCAATATATTTATGCCAAATATATCCTATTTGAGAACTAATGAAATTTATTTCTTTAAATATCCTAAATCCAATATAATCTTTTGAAGTATCTTTTATTCTATTTGATAAATTTTTTACTTTTGAAACTACTTCTCTTAAATCTTCATCATTTGTTAATATAATTTTATCATCTTGTTCTTCAGAATAAAACATTAGTATTTGTGTATTAATAAAATTTGAATATTCAGCCTTCATATTTTCATCAATTAATTTATTAACTAATTTTGTTAATTTTCCTTTAAGATAAACATATGTAGTTACTAAACTTATCACATATTTATTATATAAATTATCAATAACTTCATTAGTAATATTTGGAGTAATATCTTTTTCATCTAAAATAAAATTAATTAAACTATTATAATTTTTAACATTTTCATTATTCATACTTTTATTATCAGAATTCTTATTATTTTTTTCATTCTCATTATCAATTTTTTCAATAGCAAAAGGCATAATATTTGAAATTCTCATCTTAAAATCAGACAAAATTCTATGTATAGAAACATTTAATAAACTAGAATAATTATCCATATAAACAATAGGAGAATAAGACTCAACAAAATAAGAAGAAATTCCCTCATTAATAATAGTAACAATAACATTTTGAGAATGTTTAAATTGAATTTCTTTAAAAGGAAAACCTCCATTTTTTTTATCTTTTCCTGAATTTAAAGCATCAGAAAAACCTAAATAAAATTGACAATAAATAACAATTTCTTTTAAATTAACATTTGATGGAATTTCCAATCTAAAATAACAAAATTCATCTAATTCAACTTCTTCATCTGCATATCTTATAATAAAACTTTTAGTAATGTATTCATAATTATTTTCTGAAATTGAAGGATTTATTACACAATGTGCTTTTATTTGTTGTTCATCTGTTTGATACATATTTTCTAATGCTTTTGATTCTGTAAAATAATATGGTATTGCGTAATATGATTTCCCATTAAATGTTGTGTATAGTTTTGTTTTTATTTGATATATTCCTTGATTTGTTAAATCAATATTTTTATATGTATTATAATGAATCATAAAGTCATAAAGATAATTTAATGACATATTGTTTTTTAAATTTTAATTATTTAAATTATAGATAATATAATTTATTTTTTTTTTTTAATTTTTAATTTATTTTATTATGGATAATGATCAATCAAAAAATTTAAAAGAAAATATTATTAAAATTCTTATTGATAATATTAATTCATCAAATGAGGAAGATATAACTAAAGAAATTTGTAATAATATCATAGATCAAAATATATCAAATTGTAATGAAGAAGAAAAAAATAATATTATAAATTATATTTTTGAAAATGAAGATTCAGTTTCTAAACAAAAGATAATTGAAAAATTATCTTTATTAAATGAGAATAAACAATATAATAATGCTAATAATAATAATATTGATAATAATGATAATGAAGAAATAAATATTCATATAAATGAAGAAGAAATAATACAACCATCAAATAATATTAAAATGCCAGTTATAAATATAAAACCAAGAGAACATAAAAATAGAAATAATTCAAATACAAATGAAATTAAAAAAGAATTAAAAAAAAATGAAAAAAAACAAAATGAAAAAAAAGTATTAGCTGCAGATAAAATATCAATTAATAAAATAGAACCTTCTTCAAAAAATAAAATATTTGAACAAATCAATAATTTTAAAAATGAATTTTTTTCTCCTAAAAATCCTTTACCTTCAATATCTTTACCATATAATAAAAAACCAGTATTTTTAAATGATAAATCTGTTAAAAATGCAACAATAAAAAAGAAAAAAATTGATTTGAAAATTAAAAATTATAATATTAATGATGAAAATCAAAGAAAAGAATATGTAAATGATATAAAAGGAAAAATTAAAAATTTTGCAAATGAAAAAAAATTAAGAGAAAATAAAGAAAAAGATTTAAAAAGTCCTTTTGATGATATAAATGATATGATAGAAAAATTACAAAATAAAAAAAAAGAAAATTAATTTAAAAAAAATTATATTATTGTATTTAAAAATATTTTTTATTATCATTATCATTTATTATTTATATTAAATTCAATTTTAATTTTTTTTTAAAATAATAACTTAAATAAAAAAACTTTAAAAATAAAAAAAAATTTAAATCCTAAATTTAAATCAAATTCAATTTTTCAAAAAATAAAAACTAAAAATAATTAATTTTGAAATAACAATTTACCCTTCAAGAGCTTTAATTTGAGATTCAATTTCAGCAATTTTTTCAATATTAACTTTAGCTTCTTCATTTGATTTTTTTAAATTTTCATTTTCATCATTTAAAGATTGATTACTAAATTCTAAATCTTCAATATTTCTTTTTAAATCTTTTAATAACTTTTGTCTATCTTTTTCTTTTTTATCTAATTCTTTTTTTAAATCTTCTTCTTTTTTTGCTTTTTCTTCTTGTGCTTTTTCTTTTTGTTCTTCTCCTTCTTTTTTTGCTTGTTCTCCTTTTTCTTTTGTTTCATTTAATTTGTTTTTAGTATCTTCAATTTCATTTTTAGTATTTTCATTTTTTTTATTTAATTCTTCAATTTCTTTTTCAATATTATCAATTAAAGTTTGATTTTTATTTTTTTTATCTTCTATTTCTTTAAACTTTTTTTCTTCTTCTTGTTTTATTTTATCTGTTTCTTCTTTTTTTTTTTCTTTTTCTTCTGTTGTTTTTTCATTTTCTTCTTTTTCTTTTTCTGTTTTTTCTTTTGTTTCTTTTAATTGTTTTTCTAAATTTTTTCTTTTATCTATTTGTTTTTTTGGTTCTTTTGCTTTTTCTATTAATTCTTTTTTTTCTTTAGAATTAGCATCATATATATTTTTTAATTCATTATATTTTTGTTCTAATTCATCTCTATTATATTTTATAGCTTCAACATCACTTTCTTTTTTTTTTAATTTTTCTTCTTGTTCTTCTTCTTTTTTTAAAATTTCTTCTTTATTTCTATTAAAATTATCCATTTTTTCTTTTCTTTCTTCCATTTTTTTAATTGCTTCTTCTGATTTTTCATCTTCATCAGATTTTTTTTTTTTTTCATCTTTTTTTTTTCTTAATTTTTCTTCTAATTCTGATACTGTTTTCATTTTTTCTCTTCTATTATTATCTAATTGATCATTTTTTTCTTTATTTTCTTGTTCATTTTTTTTTGCCTCATCTGCAATATTTTTTAATTCTTCACATTGTGTTTTATATAAATCAATATATTCTTTATTTTCTTCAATTTGTTTTTCCATTCTTTTAATTGTTCTATTTACTTTTCTAGAATTTTCATCTTTTAAATTAATATCATTATTTATTTTTCTAATTGTAGATACCTTAGCATTTTTATTTATTTTATCTAACTCAGCAAAACTTTCAGTATATTCTTTTTTACATTTTTGAATTTCTGATTTTAATTCAATTGCTTCATATGCTTCATTTAATTTTTTAATTTCATTTTTTGTTGGTTTTGCATTTTCAATTTTATCTTTTGCTTCTGCTTTTGTAATTGGTTTATTTGGATCAATATTTAATACTCCTTCAATTAATTTTTTATTATATTTATTTTCATCTAATTGTTTAGTAAATTGAATTTTTAATTCATATAATTCTTGAGTCTTTTTATTTAATTCTAATTTTAATAATGTTAATTCTTCTTTTAAATCATCTTCTGTTATTTTTGGTTCTGTTTTTACTGGTTGATTTGGATTTTCTGGAAGACTATTTGAAAATGTTTGTGTTGAATACATCATATATGAATTTCTAAAGTCTTGTGATTGACTCATGTTTATTGGTGGTAATTTTTTGTGACCTGGATTTTTTTGAGTTTGAGCAAAATTTTTTTGAGTTGAATTATTATTTCCTTGATTTCCATATCTATTATTTAGATTTTGAGTTTTTGAATAATTCTTTTGGGTTTTATTATTTGAAGTTCTATCACTTTTTGGATTTGAATCTTTTGATTGAATTGTGTTTTGGTTTTCAGTTTCCATATTAAAAATTTAAATTATATATTTTTATTTAATAATTAACTTGTAACTTTTTATGTATAAAATGAAGTAAGAGATAATTAAATAAAATAAAAAGAAATTAAAATTTTAAAATTAAAATAATACTATTAAATTCTTTTAATCAATTAAATAAAAAAATACTGAATAAAATATTAAATTTTTATTTTTACAAAATTTTAATATTAAAACAATATAAAAAATAAATTTTTATGTGTAAAGAATAATATATTTAATAAATGATATTTTTTTAATATTATAATAAATAAAAATTTATTGAATGAAAATCTATGTAATAATTTATTGGGGATTGGGGATTGGGGATTGGG
>JAJJLH010000464.1:0-14143 GCA_023806865.1 Isotricha sp. YL-2021a
CCCAATCCCCAATCCCCAATCCCCAATCCCCAATATAAATTATTATTTTTTGTTTTTTAAAAAAAATTATTCTCTTTTATTAAAACTTATAAATTTGTTCATATAAATTATTATTTTTTTTTAATATATTTTATAATATTAGTTTCTTCGAGATTTAATTATTATTTTTTTTTATTAAATATTTTCTAAATTGTTATATAAATTATGTATAATAATTGCAAAAACTTCAATAATAAATATTAGATAATTTTTAAATAAAAAATGTCTGAATCTTTTATTAAATCTATAACTCAAAGTTTTACTTTAATATTCCTTAGTGAATTAGGAGATAGAACATTTATACTTGTTGTTATATATGTAGGAAAATTATCCTGGTTTCTATTATTAGTAACATCATTTTTATCAATGGGATTAATGAATATTTTAGCAATTTTTATAGGATATTTAGTTCCTCTTCTTTTAGTAAAAGAATTAATTGATTGGATTGGTTTTTTTTTTTTTTTAATTTTTGGAATTATGTCAATTAATGAAAGTTTAAATATGGAATCTACAACATTACATGAAGAAATAATAAAGCAACAAGAAGAAGATGAAAAAAATTATCAAAAACTTCCTGATAGTGAAGAAAGTAATAAAAGTACTTTTAGTACTTGTTTAGAATTATTTTCTTTTTTATGCTTAAGTGAGATTGGAGATAAAAGTGAAATTACTACTATTGCAATAACAGCAATGTATAATTTTTATGGTGTTGTAATTGGGACAATGCTTGCTTATTTTTGTACTATAATTTTAGCTATATTCTTAGGACATATTCTTTCAAAGTATATTACTGAGAAAAAAATGAATATAATTGGAGGAGTAATTTTCCTTCTTTTTGCTTTGGAAATTTTATTATATAAAATTGGTTTAATTTAATAAGTTAAGTTTTAAATAATTATATTTAAAAAGGATTTAAATTATATTGTTCAAAACCTCATTAATTTTAGATAAAAAAAATAAAAAATAATTAAAAATAATAAATAAAAAAAATGTCAACAAAAGGACCACCATATACATCAACATCAACAACAGCATATTTTGGTAGTAGAGCAGTACCTCATATAAAAGATATAAATATAAATCCAAAAGTAACAAATTATCAAAATGATGGTTATGGAAGAGATACATATATAAAATTTCCAAATGGGGGTTTTAGACATTCATGGAATAATAATTATCGAACAATATATTATAATAAAAAATCTCTTACTGAATATATTAAAAGTGTAAATATAAATCCAAAATTTCCTATTTATAAAAGTAATGGTGGGGGGAGAGATTCTTATATTTATTATAATTGTGGTGGATTTTATCAATTAAGAGGAAATAAGGATTTTTCAAGAAATTTAAGACAATATCAACCATCTGTAACTGAAAATGCTGAAAAAGCTAAATATGATTATAATAGATATGTTAAAATGTTTCGTAGTCCCAAAGAAATTCAAAAATCTAAATCTTTGGCTAAGACTCAAAGAGCTACTTCTGCTAGATTAGCAAAACCTAGAGTTCAAAAGTTAAAAGAAGAAACTTTTATATAATTTTTTTTAAAATGAAAAAAAATAAACTTGAAAAAAATATATTTTTATTTATTAAAAAAAGATAAATAATTTATAGGAAAATATATTTAAAAAAATATAAAAATATAATTCACATTAAGATATTTTTGAAATCAATTATTTGTGAGTAAAATTAATATCAGCTTTTTTTTGTCTCATACTTCCTCCTTTACTCATACTATTTCTTCTTCCTCTAGAAATAATAGAACTTTCTTTTTTAATTTTACTTTCTTTAATTTTAGAATCTCTTTTTTGAATTTCAGCATCATTATTATTATCATTATTATTATTGTTATTATTATTATTATTATCAAAGACACTAACTTCATTTTTTTCTATTAGTTTCATATTAGAATTTGAAAGTCTATTTGCGATTAAATCATCAATATTTGCAACCTTATTATCTTTTGATACTTTATCTAAAATATTTTGAATTGTTTCATCTAAGGGAATAATCTTAATTATAATTGATAAAAAAAATGTAATAGAAGAAAATCCTATACAAATTCCCCATTGACTCCAAGTTAATCCTCTTTCAGTAACTTTAAAAGCTTCTTTACCAAATTGAATTAAAATAACTTGTAGAATTAATTCACATATTGTAATTAAAGGAAATAAAAAATTTTTATCAAACCTAATAAAAATATTAAATTGATCATCAATAACTCTACAATTAATTTGATTAAAAAGTGTATAAACAACAAAAACATTAAAAACAATAGTCATATGAGCAGAAGCTCCATTAACATTAACAAAATGATCAAAGGCAACTAATAAATCTTGTCTATCTGCATAACCACCACATTCAATTTCTGTCATCCCAGGAATTAATTTATCAGAATTATCCCATTTTGTTACTGTACCATAAATAATATCATATTCATGTGTTTGTCCTGGCATTTTACCATAACAATGTTTAATTATGAAATTTTCAGCTAAACGAACTGGGTCATCTTCTTCTATAAAATGAGGGGCATGTAAATATAAGAATAATAATAATCCTAATTGTAAAAATGATTGGATTAATATATGTTTCCACATTTTACCATTTATTATACTTTCATCTTTTTTAGTAGGATTTCTATCTAATAATTCCTCATATGGTGGTTCTGTTGCTAATGCTAAACTACCTAAGGAATCCATTATTAAATTAATCCATAACATTTGAATTGTTGTTAAAGGAGTTTCATTACCAATACAAGCACAAATAAAAACTAATAAACAAGCACAGAAATTAACAGTTAATTGAAATTGTAAAAATTTCCTTATATTATCATAAATATTCCTACCATAAATAATAGCAACAACTAAAGATGAAAAATTATTATCCATAATAATTATATCACTTGCTTCTTTTGCAATATCAGTCCCTGCAAACATTGCAAAACCAACATCACTTTTACTTAAAGCAGGAGCATCATTAGTACCATCACCCGTTACAGCAACAATTTTATCTAATTCCCTTAGTCCAAGTACCAAAGCATATTTGTGTATTGGTTGAGAACGAGCCATTACTCTTAAATTCTTTGTCAATTCAATAAAACGCATTTTATCTTTTATAGTATCACATTTTACTTCTTTTTTAGGTTGTCCAGTTTTTTTTGCAATTTGCTCAGCTTCAGCTTGAGTTTTTGGACATTTACAAACATTTGATTCTTTACCACATGTTTTACATATTAAACCACCAATTGCAGTATAAAAAGTATTCCCAGTAATTGCTTTTGGTTTATTAATCATTACACTTTGAATATACTCATCTCTTTTTTCTGGAATATTTGTCATATCTGGATCTTCCTCTACTTCATTTGGTGTAATATTATCCAAGTTAACATCATTTCCTAATATATTACAATCTTTTGCTATTGCTGTTGCTGTAACAATATTATCTCCTGTTACCATTATTACATTTACTCTTGCTTTTTGACATTTTATAACTGCTTCTTTTACTCCATTTCTTAATGAATCTCTTATTCCTACTACAGCAACGTAAACTAAATCATTTTGATCTGTAGTATTATTAGAATTTTCTGCATTGTCATATTCTTCTTTTGAAATATCTTTATAACAAATATACAATGAACGAAGCATTTGCTTGTTAAACTTATCTATTGTGTCTTTTATTAATGTTAATTGCTGGTCTCCTAATTGTTTTTTATCACCTGTATCTGGATCTAAATAATATTTACATATTGTTTTTACATTTTCTGCTCCTCCTTTTGTAAAAAGACGATATTGTGATGGGAAGTTTTGATTTGTTACAAATGTTGTCATTCTTTTTCTTTTTGAATCAAATGGTATTTGTTTATAATATTTTTTATCATTAATATATTTTCTTCTTTCAATACTAATAGGAGATTTAAACCTATATAAAAAGTCAATAAAGGCATTATCAGTTTTATTTTTTGTTTCACATTCTTCCATATCACCATTAATATTTGGACTATCAAATTGTTTTATAGCACCATCAATATTAAGTGCAATTGAAGTTTTTAAAATATCCCAATAATTTTCATTTTTAAAATAAATCATATGATCTTCTCTCATTTTTTTTTGTGTTGTTTCATGGGATGGATGATCTAAATTTCCTGCATTTTCAATATCTAAAGTTTCCTTTAATGAAATTTCTTCTTTTGCAGTTAAAACTTTAAAAACATTCATTTCATTTTTAGTAAGAGTCCCAGTTTTATCAGTACAAATATAATTGGCACCTCCCATAGTTTCACAAGCATGCATTTTCCTAACTAAATTTTGTTTATCCATTAATTTTTTAATAGAAAAAGCTAAACTTAAAGTAACAGCTAATGGTAAACCTTCAGGAATAGCAACAACAATAATAGAAACACACAACATAATAATATCTAAAATATTTCTACTAATTTTTTTTTTTGGATTAGTCAACTTTCCATTAACAATACTCATAATTTTCTTATCACTTCTATGATTAGGAGCAGTAATAAGGAAAGAACAATAAAGTGCTTGTTGTGTAGTTTCATCATTATATTCATTAGTATTATTCTTATAATCTACACAAAATCTAATAAGCAAAGCAATTAAAGTAATAGCACCAGCAGTCATACCAAAATTACCAATTTTTCCAGCAATAGCTTCTAACTTTAATTCAAGAGGAGTTTGACTATTTTCTTGAGCATTATCAACAGTTCTTTTAATAATCCCTTTCTGACTATGATCTCCAACAGCAATAACAATAGCCATACCGGTACCTTCAACGCAATTAGTCCCTGATAATAAAAGAGGAGAAGGTGGATTAGTTTTATTATTATTAGTTTTCATAACGCATTTTTCATAAACTTCTTTTTTCAAAGTTTCACTTTCTCCAGTTAAAGAAGATTCATCCATTTTAATACCATTACCATCAATTAATAATAAAT
Source organism: Isotricha sp. YL-2021a (assembly GCA_023806865.1). Lineage (NCBI taxonomy): Eukaryota > Ciliophora > Litostomatea > Vestibuliferida > Isotrichidae > Isotricha > Isotricha sp. YL-2021a. The sequence continues at coordinate 4,985 of JAJJLH010000464.1, forward strand.
CAGCAGGCATAATATCACCAACCATAATATGAATTAAATCACCAACTAATAAATCATCACTTGGTAAATCATGAGGAATACCATTTCTAATAACATTATATTTAGTACCTTCATTTTGAATATCATTCAATTCATGAAATTTAGTTTCTTTCTGATAATTAGTAATAGAACCAACAAGAGTAACAACTAAAATAGCAAAAATTATACTTAAACCATCAATCCAATCTTTAGAAGGATCTTCTCCTAATGTTGCTCCTAATACAATTTGAACAATTGCAGCTATGATTAAAATTCTTACCATTAAATCTTCAAGGGCATCTAAAACATATGAACAAAATGGTGGAACAGGTTCTATAAAAACTTTATTAGAACCAAAATCATTTATTCTATCTTTTTCACTTGATATACCATTTTTACTTGATGTTTTTAATTTTTTTAATATTTCATTTACTCCTCCTAATTGAGAAATTGCCTTTAAATCACGAAAATCTGAACCGCGTTCTTTGTATGCTCCCATTAATTCTTCTAATGTACGAACGTTTATTGAAAATGTACCACTTTCTTTTATTTCATTGTTATTATTTTGGTTTTCAGAAAGTTTTTGAAGTTCGATTTCTTCTGGTTTGCTTTCAAATATGTTTATTTTGTTTATATTTTCATTTTCTAGATTATTTTCCATTTATTTATTTATTTTTTTGATGTATTTTTTATGATTTTTTTAAATTTAATATTTTTTTATAATTTTTTTTCGATGATTATATTATATAATTGTTATATATTATAGTTTTAATAAAGTTAATTTAAAGTATTATGATGGTTTATTCCATTTATAAAAATAGTAAAATTATTTTTTTATAATTTTAATTCTTTGAAATAAAAATTAAAATATTAAATTGTAAATTAAAATGTAATAGTGTTATTACTTTTTAATTTTTTTTAATTCAAATTTAATATTTTGATTATATTGTAAAAATAAAAAAGTCTAAATTCATTTAATATTTCATTATTAAAAGTCTCTCTTTTAAAACTTAAAATTTTATAAAAATATATATTCAATAGGCTTTCTAAAATTAAATGAAAATTATTATATTAAAAAAGTTATATTTATTTAAATAAAAATGTCAATTTTTGACAAATATAGAGATTTTCATTCATTAGTAAAAATAAAATATATAATAAAACAATATTAGACCGGTCCAGGAGAAATCCAAAATCTACGTTTATCACCCACAACTTCATTAAGAATAAATCCAAACTTCGTTCATTATATATTTGAAAATTACATAGTATTTGTTTCAGGATGTAATTTAGTAATATATGATTGTCAAAAAAAAGCACAAAGATTCTTAATGAGAAGACATAATCATTTAAAAATAACATATTTATCTACAGGATCTACATTAAAAACAAATATAGTAAGAGACTTTTCAAGTACAGATAGAAGAATTTATAAAAGAAATTCAATTGATAGTATAAAAGAAAGAATAGAAAAAACAAAAGAAATTTTAATTTGTTTAGGTGAATATTCTCCAAAAGAAAAATATTCATATTTAACTGTAATTAAACCTTTTACTCCAAATACACAATATTCAATTAAATCACTTGATAAACATTGGAAAATAAATTATGCTTCTATATTAAATAATACAAATTATTGTGTTGCTATTTCACAAAAAATTTCATCAAATACAAAAAATCCTATTCAATCAAAAATTACTTTTGCTAAATATTCATCTGAACAATTAATAAGTCAAGAAATTGTTCCTGAAGAATTAATTTATTGTTGTTATAATCCAAAAAATACAATTGAATTAGTTGTATGTGGAAAAGGATATCTTAGATTATGGAATATTTTTATTAATGAAAAAGCTTTAAAAGAAAATCAATATCGATTTTTAAAAGGGAAAAAAGAAAAAGAACATACTTTTATTAAAGCACAATTTTTTGATAAAAAACCATTTTTATTTATTGTTGGTACTGCTGAAAATTTATTTTTTATTATTGATAATTTTGATGTTTTACATGAAATTGATGTTTGTTATTCATATGAAAATATTTATGATTTAAATATTCAAAATGTTAAAAATGAAGATGATGATGATGATAATATTGGAAATTTAAAAGAAATTTTAGATAACATGAATACACAAGATATTGATAATCAATTAAAAGAATTAGCAATTCTAACTTCTAATGAACATAAAGATAGAAATAATGAATTAAATGAAGAAATTATTAGTCAAAGTGCAAGTAAAAATTCATCTAATTTAGAAGAAAAAAAAGAAAGTAAAGAAGAAAAAGATGATGTTTTTCATAGATTATATAAAGGTAAAGAAGATAATACAAATGACGGTAAAATTGATAGAACAAATAAAGTAAAATTCTTTGAATTATTAAATGATAATTTATTATTTGTTATTTATAGTAATGATGGTGTTGTTTTATTATATAAAATTGATTGGAATATTAAAATTCAAGATAGTCAAAGTGAAGAAGATTATACAAAATGGAATGCATCAGAAAATAGAGTTATTAGAATTGCAAAAAATATAAAAACAATAACAAATTTTTCTATAAATAAACCTTCAAATGATATTATATTAATGATTGAATCATATGTAAATAAAAATAAAAAAGGAATAACAAGTACATCATTATTTAAAATGAAAAAAATGTTAATTAATGATAAAAATAATCCAAATATGATTATATTCGACGAGAAATTATTTACAGGATATTTCGAAACAAGAGCAATAAAAATGTATGATGCAAATGAAAAAAAACAATTAATATATATTATTGGAAAAGATAATGTTTTTGAATGTTTTGATTGTTTAAAAAATGAATATATTATAAGACATCCTTTCCCAGAAAAAGTTTTAAGTATTTCAGCATGTCCTTTAAATAATTTATTTGCTATATCATTCCCCCATAAAGTTACTATTTTTTCAAGAATAAAAAAACATATTTATCCTTTTTGTGATTTAGATGTTAGTGATTCAATTGTTAGATTTAATTCAAAAGGTGATATTTTAGTAGTTGGTGGTTTAAATAAAAATGAAAGTTTAAAAAAAACATATTGTTTATATTTTATTGATATTTTTACTTTTAATACAATTCATGTTTTAGAAAATTTAGCTTTTAAAGTAAAAAGAATTAAATTTATTTCAAATGATAAATATGTTTTTATTGAATTATCAAATTCATATATTATAGGATTTTATATTAATATTCAAAATACAAGTTTAACAATTCATGAAATGTATCAAGATAGAAATGATGATATTGTAAATGGAAATTTATTTAAAATTATTTTTAGATTTAATCCAGGTGGAAAAATATTTGAATGTTTCGATTATGATGAAGATAATCATTTACTTGCTGCTCTTCAAGTTGAATCAAATAAAATGGGTATTGTTACTAATTTTCCTAAAAATGAAAAAAAGAAAAATTTTTATACTGAATTTGATTGTACACTTAACACTATTAAAATAGTAAAAGAATTAAATATTTTAATTGGAGGTGATAAAGATGGTGCTATTAAAGTTTATAGATGGCCTTTTAAAAAATTAGAAGATGAAGTTATTAATATGAATAATTATTTTTTAAATTCAATTAATTTACATGAAGATAGTATATCTTTTATTTCTTCTGCTAGAAATTTTTCTTCTTTTATTACTATGGGTAATGATTCTAATTTATTAATTTCACATTTACAACTTGAAAAATATGATAAATTTAAAGATTTTGAATATTTTACTAAACCAAGTAAACCTAATATTGAGACTTTTATTATTCCTTATGCTATGTATGAAATGAAAAATGATGATATTAAAACTAAAGAAAAAAATGTTGAAATTTTAGAAAATGCTGTTATTAAATTAAAACAAACTATGGATGAAAATATTGAAGATATTAGAAATATGCATAATACTGAACTTGAAAATATGAAAAATAATTTAAAACAAAATATTGATGATGAAGATGTTAAATTTACTTCTATTAATGATGAAATTGATACTTTAAGAAAGAATATGGGAATTGATCTAAATAAGAGATTAGAAGAATTAGATAAAGATAAAATAACATTAACAAGTAAATATCAAGATAAAATTGATTTATATAATGGAGAAATTAATAGATTAAAAAATGAATTACAAGGAATAAAAGATTCAATAGAGCAAAAATATACAACTGAAATACAAGACCAAAAAGAATTTTATGATAATTTAATAAAAGATTATAATATTAAATTTTCAAAATTAAAAGATGAAACAAATAAATCTTTAGTAACATTAGTAAATATATCAACTGAATATGATGAAGCAACAGACAAAATAGTAGAAGACTATAAAAAATTAGTAGAAAATTTAGATCAAAAAATAAAAGAAACAATAGAAGTAAATAATTCAATAATGAAAAATCAAGAAGAAAAATTAAAAGAAGCAAAATTATTAGAAGATGAACACAAAATAAAATTAGAAGAAAAAGTAAAAGAATCAGATAAATTAATAGAAAAAAATGTAGAAATAAAACAAAGTATAATAAACGCAACTCAAAGAACAATAACATTCCAAGAACAATTATTAGAAACAGAAAAAAATTTAGTAAAAATAGAAAAAAAATTAGATGATTTAGTAACAAAAAATAAACATTTAGAACAAATTAGATTTGTATTAGAACATAGAATGACATCATTAGAAAAGGAAAAAGCTCCTTTAGAAGGTCAATGTGCCTTTTTAGAAAATCAAAAAAATAAATTAACAGAAGAATTTAATAAAATTATTCTACAAATAAATATGCATAATCAACAATTAGAAAATAAACAAAGTCAATTAAGAGCATCATTAATTCAAAATTATGAAGTTCATGATCAAAAAAATTATGTTCAAAAAAAATTAAGTCAATTAAAAGGAGAAATGGAACAATTTTTAATGAATTATCAAGAAATGGATGAAACAAAACAAATAAGTGAAAGTAAAACTACAAGAGTTGCATGGAATTTTAAAAAGTTTTATGATAAATATTTTTCAAATCCAATTGAAGATGAATTAGCAAATTACCAATATTATAGTCAAAAATTACAAGAACAAGCTGATAAAGATGGTATTGCTAATAATTTTGATTTAATTATGAGAAATAAAGCAGAAGAGAAATTAATTAGTGAAAAAGAAAAAGTTGAAGAATTGAAAAATACTAAAGAAAAAGGTTTTAGAAGAATTCAAAATGAAAATACTATTTTAATTGCTGAATGTAATAGATTAAGAAAAAATTTACATGAAATTTATATGCATGTTGTTGATATTGAACAAAGATTTGAACAATTAACAAAAATTAATCCTAAATTATCTAAAAGTGAAATTGTTGCTCAAATTAAAGAATTTATTAAAGCTACTCATGAAAAAATTAAAGCTAATTATTCTCATAAAAGGAAAAATGTTCATCATAAGGGAATTACTAATAATAATTCATTTGAAAAGAATAATGAAGATAGTAAAAATGAAGAACAACCTAAAAATGATTATGAAGGACTTATTAAATTACCTGAAATTAAAAATAAAAGTCTTAGTTTCTTATCACAGAATAAACAAGATATTTTTGATGGTGATCAAAGTTTAGATAAATAAATATTATAACATTAATTATTATTTTTTAAATAAAACACTTTTTTAAATTATTTAATAAAAATAATTTAAATTATAATATTAATAATAATAATATTAATATATAATTAAGTAAAATTTTTTCATAATATATTTAATCAATCATAAAAATAAAAATCAACTTCTAAAAAAATATATCAAAATATGAAAAATATGAAAAAATTTACAAAATAATAATTACTTTATATTTTATATAATTTAATAAATTATCATTTCAAATTCATTATTATGACTCATACTATGACGATGATGTCCAAGATGAATTTTAGGTGGATTTATAATAGGTTGTGGAGTAACAATTTCTTGATTATTTTGATAATTTTGTCTAAATGATCTAAATGGTGCTTCAGTTTTTCTTGATTTAATAACAATTTTTTTTAATTTTTGTTCAGATTTAATTCTTTTTTGTTCCTGAACTTTTTCTAATAATTTTTTCTGTTCAATTAATTTCTCTTCTTTATTTTCTAATTTTCTATCATTAATAACTTGATAAAATAAATTAGAATTTTCATTTTCAAATTTTTCTAAAGTATTAATATGATTATTAATTTCATCTTCTTTTAAATAAATTCTATGAATACAATCATGAATAATATCAGTAATTTTCATTAATTTATTTTTTTTAAAATTATATTCATCACTATAACACATATCATAATATAATTCTTCGATTAATTGAGTTGCTGCTTTTGTATCTTCAATTCCACAATATTTCCTCATTATAGGTAAATCATTTGATTCACTTTGAAATAATTCAGTTAAAGAATCATATTCTCTTTGAAGAAAATTTAATCTATTATATATTTCTTTTTTTATATTATCAATTTCTTTTTTATCATTTCTTTTTTGATTTTCATCAATAATTTTATCATTTAAAAAACGTAAAATTCTATCTTCAATTTCATTAAATTTAAATAATATAGTATTTGGATCTTCTAATAATTCATTTAATTCTTTTTCATTATCTTCATTTCTTTCTAATACAAATTTATAATTTTCAATTGCTTTTGATGTTAAATTCATATAATCAAATGTATTTGATGAATTAAATAAATTGTGATTATTATTATTTTTTAACATAATTTCATTATCAAAACTATTTTGATCTCTTTGAATAACTTTACTTACAAATTTACCATATGTTCTTAATTCTTCTAAATTTTTTAAAATTTTTTGTATTTGTTCATCTATTGATTTTTCTATTATTTTTTTTTCTCTTGCTTCTTCTTCAAATTCAGAAATTTTTTGTTGGAGATTATATAATGCAAATTCAATTTTTTCTAAAGCTTTATTTTGTTTTTGAATTAATTGATTAAAATGTTCATTATTTTGTTTATATTTTAATTCCATATTTTCTATTTTTTTATTATTTTCATTTTCTTGATATAATAATTTATCACTTTCATTTTTTAATAAACCAATCATATAATTATTAATTCCAATTAATTTATTTTCTAATAAAAATTTAGAAAGTGAACCATCATTATCAGTAAGTCTATTTGCTTTTCTTTTTTTATATTCTATTATTTGTCTTCTTGGTTCAAAAACAAAATCAATATTATTTTTATCAAAAGCAACTTTAGATTTATAAATTTTATAAGGATCATTTGAATTATTATTTCTAGTCATATTTTTTATATTTTGTATTTTTTTTACTATATTAAATCTACCAGGATCTTTTGGAATTGAAGAATATAATCTATTTAAACTTTTACTTTTTTTATGATGATAATTTGATTTTTCTTCATTATTACTTAATGTTGAATATCTATTATTTTCATTTTCAATTTCTGTTTGAAATAATTTTTCTGCTTTATTCATTAAAATATTTATATTTGATAAAGGATTTATTACTGATTGTCCTATTATTTGAAATCTTGATTCAGACATAATAATATTTTTTATTTCATAAAAATTAAAAATTAATTTTATATAAACAATATTGTATAATGAAATTAAAATATTTTAAAACAAAAAATAATATTTTTTTCAAATCAGAAATAATTAATTAAAAATATAATTAATTCATATTAAAAAAAAATCAAAAAAAAATTGATTTAAAAATAAAAAAAACAATTTAAATATATATAAAAAAAAATGAGTTCATCTCTAGAATTAACAAAGCGTTTAGAAGAAATAAAAAAAAGAACACCAAATAAAACATGTTTTGACTGTGGTGAAAAAGGAACAACATATGCAGCAATGGACTTTGGTACATTTATATGTTCTCGTTGTGCTGGTTTATTAAGAGAATTAAATTTCAAAGTAAAAGGAACTGGAGTAAGTATCTTTAAAGAAAAAGAAATTGATTTTTTAGATAAAATGGGAAATGAAAATGCAAAAAAAATTTGGATGGGGAAATTTAAAGATTCTGATAAAAAACCAGATCCAAAAGATTCAGAAGAAATTAAAAGATTTTTAATTACTAAATATAAAGATAAAAGATTTTATAAGAAACCAAAAAAAAATAAAGATGATGATGAAGAAGAAGATGATGATGATAATAAAAAAAAGAATAAAAATAAAAAAAAAAAAGAAAGTGAGAGTGAAAGTGAAAGTAGTGAAAGTGAGAGTAGTGAAAGTGATGATGATAAAAAAAAAAAAAATAAAAATAATAAAAATAAAAAAGAAAGCTCTTCTTCTTCTTCTTCATCTTCTGAAAGTGAGAGTAGTGAAAGTGATGATGATGATAATATAAAAAAGAAAGATAATAAAAAGAAAAAAAATGATGAAGTTAAAGAAGATGATAAAAATAAATTTTCAAAAATTATTATTAAAAAACCAACTGATACTAAAAAAATAGAAAAGGAGAAAAAAGAAAAAGAAAAGGAAAAAAAAGATAAAAAAGAAAAAAAAGATAAAAAAAAGAAAAAAAAGAAAACAGAAGATAAAAAAGACACAATTGATGATTTTGAATTTAACGATAACCAAAATTCAAATAATACAAATCAATCAAATCAAATTAATAATGATTGGAATAACATTTGGTCAAATACTCAAAATTCAAGTAATAATAATACACCACAACAAAATTCAAATAATCCATTTAATTTTGATTTTACATCAACTACACCATCAAATCAACCATCAAATATTAATAATAATAATCAAATACCAGGAATGATAAATTTAATTCAACAACCTCAACAAATGCAACAAATTCCTCAGCAAATGCAACAAATACCACAGGAACCTACTCAAGAACAAAAATTGAATCAATTGGAAAATGCTTTAAATTCTTTGAATTTTCAAAATCAACAACAACAAAATAATCAATATCAAAATAATATGATGGGGAATCCTATGATGAATATGGGTGGTATGTATAATAATATGGGTATGAATAATATGAATATGGGAGGAATGAATCAACAACAACAAATGATGATGATGATGATGATGCAGAAAATGATGCAACAAGGAGGAATGAATAATATGAATCAAATGAATATGAATAATATGAATATGAATAATATGAATATGAATAATATGAATA